>LUGF01001007.1:105538-126955 GCA_001625245.1 Calycopis cecrops
TTGGACACAACCTAAAAATGATTACGATGTTATATTGATTTATGTGATTTGTAAGATAAACTAAGCCACGATATGAAATTTCAGTGGAGTCGCCAATATGATTTATGGAGAGCGAGTTATTAAGATATCTAGACCGCGATAAATCATGCTTGGACAAAACGCATTGGGGACACTTTTTGTCCAGCTCAGCGGAGTGTGAACCCTCAAGCCAAGCTCATATTGGACATGTGATTGTATGAAATATGTATGTTGAGCAAAAACTTGTCTCGTAAAGAAACTTCTGGCTACACTGATTTCTATTCACCACTGTTTGTGTAACAAAATTATCTGTTCGAGGTTTGTCGGAGTTTCTAAATTGATCAGAAGAACTAAACTTATCAGATAATGCATATTATGAATTGTCTCTTTTTCTTCTTTAATTTCATTATTACAATTGTTAGGATTAGAATTTTTTGGAATTATTTCATATTCACTTCGTTGGGCGTCAAAAATAAAAATTGTTTTTTCTTGAGTTTGTAGCTTTGGATTATTGAAATAATGGTAAAAGTCAATCTAGAAGTTTTGGTGCCTATTCGATACAAGCAAATAAAAAAGTATTTTCTCTTTACTTGATGTTATAAATTTCATTACCAAATTCTGTTTCATATAAGGCCGTGGAAGAGAGAAAGGTAAAAAATGAGTTAAGTAATAATGATTTTATTTGTTAAGGTGACTTTTTATGGCATACCCATGGTGGGTAGAGAAGTACTTCATTTATAAAATGTCTATAAATGTTATCTTTATTAAAGAATGTCTTATTAAAGAAAGGTCACATCAAGGAGTAGAATCCTTCAGGGAACGAATATTTATACTTCAAATAAATACGTCTCAGACCAGATTAGGAATGTTTGTGATTAATTATATTTCTTTTTGTGTAGGCTGAGAGCTGGTGAGGAATTAGAGGTCATGATGTCTTAAGTATTTTTTATCTTGTTTACTTTTTGTTTAGTTTACTTTTAATTTAATGTCTTAAGCTTACGCAAATATTACTCATTAGTATTTTATTATTTGGACTGTACTCCACCAGTGACCTTTTTTTTCTTGTTTACTTTTTGTTTTAATTTACTTTTAATCTAATTTAATGACTTAAGTTTACGCGAATATTACTCACTACTATTTTATTATTTGGAATGTAGTCCGCCAGTGACCACGGATGCTGTAAAGCTTCTGAAAGATCAGGCTTAAAAAATAATTAAATAAACCTCGATAACATCCGTTAAAGTTATTTTATTGTTATGAGATAGGCATTAGGCATGTTTAAAAATCAAAAGCGTATTTTTTTTATGATATAGGAGTGCAAACGAGCAGCCGGAGCCATTTTCATGACTACCGACGCCCACAAACATCCGCATAGAGGCTATACAGATGCGCTGCCCTCCTTTCTCCTCCCACCTCCATAGGCCACCGGCTACTTACACACTGCACGAAACGCGACAGCACTGCTGTCACGCCAGTCCCGTGTAAGCGAGAGGCACCTCCCCGGTCGTGCCGGCCCAATTCGACTGCATACAAGCATGCAGTGTGGCACTACCTCTTACAAAATGTATTTATGCGTATTCATGATTAGGTACAACAATCTAAAAAAATCAGGAAGGACAATAGAGGTATTTTGCTATTGACTGAAAAAATATACCAAGAAAATATAATTGAGACGCCTTGTGTATTTAACACAATTCTCATCCACATGGTATTATCAAAACATGTAAAATGACCATTGTCTCATTGATATTTGAACGAAGCTGGTAAAAAATATGTATGTGAAAAAATATGCCGTTGGTGTACTATATTTTGAAAACGTCTAAAACATCATCTATCTGCATAAATGTTATACAGATGTGTTTTCCTTTTTTCTCCTCACCTCTTCAAGGTCACCGGCTACATATAACTGAACGAAACGCGACATATCAGCGGTAACTTAACGTCGGTATCGTCTAAGCGATAGCCGGCCCAATTCGGCTGCATGCATGCATGACATAGCTCCTACTACACATGGATATTTATGGAAAAGCTTTTAATTCAATTTTTATGTCTCCATTGCGAAACTTAAACATAAGCAGAAATACCCCGAACGACTTATTTTTTTAGTCTCGTAATCATGAAATACGTTCCCAAGTTTGTGCTTAAAGCTCCTATCCAAAATTCGTTACAAGCTCTCCAACTATTTTGTTTTTCTTTACTAAAGCAGATTGGAATAAGAACTTCTTTTCATCTAATAAGCTTAAGCCTTAGAAACGATAATGTAATATCATATAGTTATGTATTTTTGGTTTTATATATTCTGCGTTATAGCACCTTTAGCTTGAACCTAACATATATATCTACGCACAAAACTATAAAATATGAATTACAATTAATTTGGGATCAAGTACTAAAGGGCATCTACGTTTCTTTAGGCTGTGCAAGTATTTCTTCGAAGTCTATAGACAAACATGATAAAGAAAATAAACTAGCTGCCATGTCTGGGGTATTGCAATTCTACATTGCGACCAAATCGGGTTGGGGACGTACTGTTCCACTTGTCAATACAATGTCATTTTAAAATGAAGGCTTTGCTGTCGCGTTTTACATGGTTTATAAACCATTTAAAACGCGACGAACGAACGAACGAAAGTTATAACTTTCCCTTGCTTGCTATAAGAGGGAAGGAGAAAAAGAGGACAACGCATTATTAGCTTTACACTTGTGCGTATGTCTATGGGCGTTTGTTGTCATCAATGCTTCAATTGTTTGTTTTTCCCTTTGTATAAGGTATTATAAAAAAGTATGCCTGACAGTAATGATATATTTATCAGAGGCTGTGCACGCCTTTCCCTGGACAGTACCGAAAAGATTGAGACCGAAAATTCACGCGAAATATGTACAAAGGTATTGTATGAAAATGGAAGATAAAAAGGTACAAAAGGAGCAAAAAAGCGCCCCAAACGTTATAGTTTGGCCCCTAATTTTCCTAACCTATCTTAACCTTCCGTAACGGGGCGTAAAAGGGCTACGATAGCCCTTTTATGCGCCCTGATAACTGGAGCCCCGTTACGGGCGCCCTACGGCTTCCTGAGGGGAGTGAAAATGAAAGTCATGTCGGTTTACTCAGAGATAAGTGACGCATACGTGTCGTTTAAGTTTTACGTGCGCCCGGAGTCGTGTTACTCGGCTTGTGATTGTGTTCTCCTTATAACGTGGGGTTTCGTTTAGATTTCACATTGGCGTGGATAATGTAAAACAGTACGGTAGAGGTATTGGAACTGCGCTGTCATATCTCGCTGGAGCGATATACCCAAAGCGTGAAGGTTTTTTTTATTGTGAGGAAAGTAGTCACGCCGGCACATCCTGGGTGACTTATTTTTTTTATATGACTACCGACGCCCATACACATCCTCATAGAAGCTACACAAATTAGCCGCCCTCCTTTCCTCCCAACTCCTCGGCGAAACACGCTCCGTTTTTCCGAGCTATGTTAACACTGCGCTAGCCGTTAAAATAAACGTCAAGAATCACAATAAACTGCTGTTACATTTATGATGTGTGTGTGTGTGTGGTTTGTGGCGACTGCACTCGTTTTAGATGTTAATGGGGGCGTGCTTTGAGTGCAGCGTCACTTATATTCTTCAATATTACTCCCTAGTTATAATCTATGCCAATCTGGCCTACACAGTACATTCTTCCCTGTTACTCCCTAGTGATAATCTATGCCAATCTGGCTTCCATGGGATACTATAAGGGAAACACGTAAGTGAGAGACACGTTTATTGTAATAATTTACAATACAATAATGACTAGTATCTAACTGAATCCTAGTTAAATGTTATTTGTTCGCACCTTCCGAGTGCGTTGTCCTCCTATCATCCTCCCCCCAAATGGGCCACCGGCTACTCACAAAACGCACGAAACGCGACAGCGACGCTGTCACTTTACGCCGGTATCAAGTGAGCGAGAGGTACTTCCCCAGTTGTGCCGGCCCAATTCCGTTGCATAGGAGGATGTAGTGTCATACGCCATGCATGGCACTACCTCCTCCTATGCAGCATGGCACTACCTCTTCCTTTAGAATAAGAGTAATTTAATATGGCCATATAATCTATCTTCTTGCCGTAGCTCATTCTCGTTTCATTCAATTTCTACTTTTTCTGCGACGATAAATAAATTTCAATTAAAAATAAGCGATGATAAAATCATTCTTCACCATGGTAAAGCATCAAAAACACATATAAATATTAGCACATACTCTCCCCTAGTGTAAGATAAGGCTGGCCCAACACTAATGACGTCGGGGCCGTGATAACGACTGTAGGGTACCAGCCGTTATCTCTGCAGATGGGGATTGACCGCTGTCAGTCATACGTGAATCTTAACACGGTTTTCATCCTACTGCTCCGGAAAGGCTATATCTTCTATATATGTTTGTCTATTTGTCCTTTAAATAATCGTTAACTATGCATTTGATCATGTGACTGTCTTTAGCAAAGTTGTTGTGCATGAGCCGACGAATGTTATGAGTTAGGATTTTAAAAATTACAACCTTTATTTGGGGTGAAATAGGGGGTGAAGCTTATTAATAATGTGACGCGGGTAACAGCTTGTATTGTAAAAGGGTTTTGAAAGCTATTATTAATTTTTACACTTTTTTTTTAGAACGGTCAGAATTATCATATCCGTAAAGCGTTATCATAGCCGTAACTAGATTAAAAGTGTTATAATTTATTTATTCAATTAAAAGTATTAGTAATAATTTAATAGAAATGAACTCTGACGATGGAGTTTAAGAAAATATACATTTTTTTTAATTATGCCTCCTACTTTTCGAAGTTTTGTTCACGTTGTGCTCACAGCTTATCCCGCTGACCCGGCTGCGCCCCTATTCAATCAATTGTCAATCACTGGCATTCAAAATCGATTGCAAATCATAAAATCCAACTCCTTAAAATGTTTAATTTTGCCATTGCGACATGTATTCTAGAGACTAATCGAACGAAACATACATACGTTAGAATTAGTCTTTATCAGTTTAAAAGAATCGTTCAAATCTACATACATAAATACACGAGTCTTTACGGTACTTATCTCGAGACTAGATTAATGAACGTAAAGTCATTACAACTATCACTATCATTTTTTTTTTATGGTATAGGGGGTAAAAGAGCAGTCGGAGCCATTTTCATGACTACCGACGCCCACAAACATGCAAATAGAGGCTATACAGATTAGCTGCCCTCCTCTCTCCTCACACCTCAATGGGCCACCGGCATACACACCGCACGAAACGCGACAGCACAGCTGTCACTTTACGCCGGTCTCGGTATTATAAATATACTTTAAAAACATTACCTACTTTCTTTTTTTTTTTTTTTTTTTGGTATAGGGGGCAAACGAGCAGTTGTAGCCATTTTCATGACTACCGACGCCCATAGACATCTGCATAGAGACTATACAGATGCGCTGCCCCCCTTTCTCCACCCACCTCCATGGGCCACTTTCTAAGCAGTCTACCAAAAATAATACATTTGTGTCAAGTCTCGACAGGCCCAATCGGAGTTTTCTTATCAATAATAAATAATATTCGCGAAATGAAACTTGAACCTGAGCTAATAATGTTAGGATGAGTTTCTTTTTAATATTCTCGCCCCCACACCGTAATGGAAATGAAACTCTCAAACATCTTGTATTTATTCATTGGCTATCGCTGGACTGGGTGGCGTTCAATTTTAATAAAAGAATTAGGCGTATTTTCGTAACTTTATCGGTTCTTCGTGTATTTATTATGTATTAGATTACGGAAGGCGAATATTCTTAGAAAAGTCTCCCTCGGAACAATAAGTAGACATTTCCTATAGTACTAGCGACGGCTTTGCTCGATTGATATAATATAATTTAGAAATGTCGTGTCCTATTTAATTTGGCTGGCGCTGTAATTTAAATTTTACAATTCCTTCCAATGTACATTTAAATTATGTGACGTAAATCGTCGTCTGCATGCAATTCTAACATAGAGACCGACTCCCCAAACTGCACGTGTGATAATACATCACCAGAAACGGTGATGCACATCCTTCATCATTGCCCAAAATATTAGAGGGATAGAATGGATTGTGAAAATAAAATAAACACATCCATCAACGCCATAACAATCCCATACATAATGCGGAACAGAACAAAGCGAGAAACGCTGCAAAGATTTGCACAGAAAACCATGATAGCGGTCGGAAGAGCCAATGGGTCTAAATGGGACGGTAGAATCATGCCTACTTTGTGGACATTTATAGAAATAATTATTTTTCTTGTGTATTGTTAAAATATATATTTGAATTGTGCACAAGAAAGAATATTTCATTCATTAATCCATTCATTGATTCAATTATTATGCGAATGTTTATGGACGTCAATTGTCAGCAAATAGCTCCGATTCGTTTATCTTACTATACTTTAAAAATTCTAAGACGTTGAGGTCAGATTTCAGCACTCTCAGAACACGAACACTCGGTTAAAAAATGGTGGGTAAATCGCTGCCACCATTTTAAAGCTCGAAGAAATTGATAGGATATTAGCTGACAAGACAGACGTTATCCTGATATAATTACAAAATTTGTTATCATGGTTTCACAGCGGAAATATTAAACACGACACCTTAATATTTTATAAGACTGTCCAGCAATATTTTATCAACTTTCTTACCAATTTCCAAATATATTCCTAAAAACATGCCTTGGCCTGACCAAGGAACGCAAGGACGCAAAAATAAAATCAAATTATGTACTTACAGTCACATGTCCCATTTTAAGTAGTTGTATTATTTTATTATAGATAGATGAGCTCTGTAGATAAACACTGAAAGCGGATCCTCTACATGGTACAACACTTACAATAATGGCCACTCCATAATTGAATGAGGTTTAAAAGATACATTTTCTTTAGCATTCACAGCTGAATGCAGCTTGTCTCTGACAGAGCATTGTGGGTTCGAACAAAGGGGCGTCGGTTTTTTTATTCACTCCGCCCGATATCTGCGACACGTAAAAGGGGAATGTTTTTGTATGCATTTATTTTTACATCCCATCTCCTCCTTGGTTTTCTATAAATTTAACGCTGCGACTTTGGATTTTGAATAAGGGATGAGTTGGTTTCAGTGGAGCATGGTTAATACGGGGACCAGGGGTCTAGACTCATGGGATTGGGGTAACGCTTTTGCTTTGCAATAATATTGGTATTTCTAAAATGTCACTTTTGAGTACGGTCACTCATACACAGTGAGGTTACTTATTTACAGAATTTGGGAGCAAACAATCAGATGGAAGTTTTTGAAGGTTTCCGACGTCCATAATCATGTGCTTGTGTACCTACATATATGTGTTGTAAATCTCCTCACATCAAATGAATCTCGTCGTTTTCAACTTCGCAAAACGCATATGTCGGAGATTAGGTGTAGAGAGATCAGGTTCCATATTTCACAGTAACACACACTTTTATATAAATTTTAAAACTTTAATACTCAGATATGACAATATTCACTAAACCAAATAATGATTAAAAACCAAATAATGAGTAAATAAATCATTTTGGAATTTAAATTTGTATAAAATTTTATTAAATAAGCAATTTATTGTAATAAACCGATTCGCATCCATATATACGTGATACTGCAACGGTATAATGTGAGCGAGGGATACCTCACATTCTTTACTGCTTTCAAGCAATTCAGTGTCTCATCTTGTCATCTTATAAGAACCATCAGATTTCCTAATTATGTGAGTCAAAACATTAGAGCGTGCCACATCTTATTTAGAGGATAATCTCCAATTACTCTACTGTTGTTTGTGGTTAGACGTAGACTGTAGAAAGGAATTAGTATGGCAGGACTATCATGGATGACTTGTGACAGCTGCTTGACTATCGTCATTAGGCTGGAGACTGAAGAGCTGCAGATATCCCTTGGTCTGAGGCCATCTTCTGTCAACTCTGGTCACCAGTATTCTTCTTCTAATTTGGGATACATATTATATGCAACACAAATAATCGTCTTTAGCTATTACTTATTAAAATTGATAAGATATATAAATTAGAAGTTGTTAGAATATAAATAGGGCTTGTCAGGTAAAGAAATCAATATAAGACGACAATAGCTAAACGGCTATTCTTACATTGTCTATTCACTTATATTGACTTGTTCGTTGACATTATTAGCATATATAACTGCTTTTATTACAGTCAATACATAGCTTTTCATATTTATTATACAAGATAAATTATAGTAATAAGTCGAGCATTGCAGATGAATAGGGCACGATTGGCAGGTACCTCAGGCTTAAATGATACTATCGCAAAGTCACGTTATATCTTTCTAAAATGTATGCTGATGTCTCTCATTGTAGACAGTTATGAAATGGTTCGTTTATCCTCTTATAATACAAAGATGACACAGAAGCTGTTTAGGCAAATTGTACTTTATATAATTCAAAACATACGGGGACCTAATTCAACATGTTCCATAATTGCAAGCATGTCATGTAAATTTCTCGCGGGCTTTTTACGCGCCAAAAACCGAAGTTTGAGCACAAATCAAATAAACGCGGCAAAATACGCAGTGACGCCGTATAAATGGAATTAATTCAATACAGCCAGGGGAGGGAGTTTGTGTGTTATTTGTACAGGGGCGGAGGGTGAGATCAAACAGCGAATCGCACTTATAAATAAAATTATTATATCTCTCAATTACTATAGAATTTATTACGAGGGAGTTTCAAAAGGTTTTACATAATGCTGAGTTAAAATATGGCCTTTTAATGTTGCTAACATGGATAGAAATTTCCATAAAATTGAAATGCCGGTAAAATGGCGTGGATAGAGGTGAGAGACCTCTGTGATGTCTGTGTGCGTTTGTAGTCAAGAAAATGACTGACAGCTATACAAAAAAACTTAGTGCTATTTTTAAGTACATGGGTGCAAATGACAAGTTGGAGTCTTTTGATGACTACTAGGGCCCTTGAACATTCGTATAGAGGCTATACAGATTAATCAACCTACCTTTCTACTTCACTCTCTATGGGCCACGGGAAACTCAAACACCGTAACAGCACACTTTACATCACTATCGGGTCAGCGAGTGGTATGCCCCGGTGGTGCTAGCCCGAATCGGCTGTAATACAGCAAGTAAACTATCTAACTACCTCTTGCTACATCACAATCATGTCCCCTATTACTATAAAAACCCTAACTGTAGCCGAATCGAGCCAATACGTCAATAACATTAGAAATATATTTAATAAAAATAACTATATGGCCCATGGCGGGTAGAGGAGAAAGGAGGGCAATGCATCTGTTTATCTTTATGCCGATATCTAGGGCGTCAGTAGTCACGAAAATGACGCTCGTCGCTTTCCCCCCGTACCACCGTAAAAATAATATTCACTTGACAGCTTTAAAACAAACACATACTTCGTCAAAGCAAGTGTTAACATTGTAGATTAAAGATTAACTGCAAATTACAGGGCAGCGGCGACCGCCCGGTCGTCAACACAGTAATTGAGCGTTTAGTTCGTTTTACTGAGCTTACAACTTCCATTGACTTTAAGTGAAGCTAAATAGCCACTGGCTTTGTTGTACTGGGTGAAAAAAAAGAGCAAATCAGACACCAATAAACATCGGCACTAGCAAAATTAAAGTCATTGGCGAGATATAAATAAAACCAGTGTGATACCACACCAGACTCTAGTCTGTCCGCGCTGCAAGTCTCTTTTGCAATCTTTGGTTTACTGTAAGCCGCTCGTTTAGAGCTAGTAGCAGGCTCGCGATCTACATATGTTTTGGTTACAGTATAGGCACTAGTTACAGTAACATGTAGCCAGTTCAATCAGTCTCTATTGTGTTCATGAGCTGACCTTCGTTTGAATGGTAGTAAATCGGTAGCGCTCGTGTAGCGTCTGTGCAGAGCTCGTGTAGCGCTCATGTAAAGAACCGTAGCACTCGCGTAACGTCTAGCGACATGTAGTGCTCTTTTAGCGCTCGTGTAATGTACCGTAGCATTCGCGTAACGTACCGTAGCGACACGTAGTGCTCTTTTAGCGCTCGTGTAATGTGCCGTAGCACTCGCGTAACGTACCGTAGCGTAGTGCTCTTTTAGTGCACGTGTAGCGCTCGTGTAATGCACCGTAGTGCTAGTGTAGCGCTCGTGTAGCGCTCGAGTAGTGCTTGTATAGCACTCGTGTAGCGTTTGTTGGTAGAGCCTTACCCATTTAAGGTTGTAACAGTTTCATAAATTTTACATGTTATACAGCTTGTGAGTACCCCGCTTTACATCTGTAAGCCACAAGTTGTTACAATGTATAACTAATCACCACAAAATGGCCGACTAATTATAATCATGCACGTAATAGGGAATATGCGTATGATTCAAATAATGATATTTTTTTTTATATGTAAAGTCTTTTCCTGTAGATGTGCGTACGTATTAATATTTTTTTGTATAATTTTGTTTTCAATCAGAAAATAATTATTGAAAAGTGCAAAAATTATGCGGGAAGATTGAATTAGGTGAAACGCACGCCATTGGTCGGAACGAATTGTGACGTCAACGTTCATAAATAACATCATTGTTCACGAGCATTGGAGCATTGCCATTGGTGGTTGTTATGATGCGTGACGTCATGTCAGCGCGGCAAAATGGCGATCGTTTAAAAAGCTGTTATCGGCCTACTAATTTGAAACATTTTTTTTGAACTTAATATTGTTTTTTCAGCGCTGATATTTTTTTTACATTAATGTAATTATGTAAATTATCATTTAAAAATATAAAAAAAATACATGCATATTCCCTATTGCATGCATGTGATTCCGATATATTACAGTCCGCGCATGTGTGTGTTAATGAATACCGGGCGCTACGACTATTTATAATTTAACCGGTCGAAAATTCACTAATTGCTTCGATCGTAATGATTACATTAATATGTTTTAATTAATAATGAACGAGATTGATGTTTTGATGGTCATTCTGGCAATTAGAGTAATTGTAGCTGTACCGAGAACTCCCAATCGAAGAGGTGTCGCTCGCTCACATGACACACTATCAAGATTGATTCTACGCTTTCACGTTTCGCGCAGTTTGTAAGTAAATTGCATCCCCTGTTGGCATACAGAAAAAAAAACATTTTTTAGCATAGAGGAACTAACTATAAATTGGTGTGGTGTAAGCGAGAGGCACTCCCCAGTCGTGCCAGCCTAATTCAGATGCAATGCCGCGATGCACCTCTTACTAAATATAATTCTTAGAACCTCTTCCGTGCTATCTCATAATCACTACATACTATAAAACAATGTCGCTTTCCGCCGTCTGTGTGTTTACAGATCTTTAATTAAATCTTAGATCTTTAGAATTACGCAACAGATTTTAATGGGGGTTTTTTATTATCTTAATTTATTCAAGAGATAAGTTTACGAGTATATGTATAATTACTCCATTTTTGAAGTCCAAAATCCACATGCGCGAAGCTGCGGACGGAAGCTAGTTAAGTACTAATTTTGAATTATAATGAAACGTACCTAATATATTCATTTGTGTGTAAATGTTTTATAAAATTTGATTTTGTTAGCTAGGTACCGATTGGGTAACATAACTACAAATTAAACAGTAAATTATTTTTTTTTTTTTTTTTTTTATGATATAGGAGGGCAAACGAGCAGCCGGAGCCATTTTCATGACTACCGACGCCCACAAACATCCGCAAAGAGGCTATACAGATACGCTGCCCTCCTTTGTCCTCCCACCTCCATGGGCCACCGGCTACTTACACACCGCACGAAACGCGACAGCACAGCTGTCACTTTACGCCAGTCTCGTGTAAGCGAGAGGTACCTCCCCGGTCGTGCCGGCCCAATTCGACTGCATGCAAGCATACAGTGTGGCACTACCTCTTGCACACAACACAATTAAAAGTTTTAAGTGTATTCATGTCTATGACAATAATGGCTTACATTTGCAGCTGTTAAATATCATGTATACACTCCACATACCGGGAGATAGCGGGACGTCCCAGATATGTAATGTACAGAGCAATATTCCCACACTAATGGCCTCCGTAAGAAACAAATGTACCAGCAAACGACCTCAAACGGCCCATACTTATCACTGTCCCACATAGCGCATGAATGTAGGTGAATATTTTTCCGGTTGACCGATTTTGACTTCGTCTGAAGGAGAATATGTTCCCAACTGTAGCTTCAGACTTGGCTGATTTTAACGTGTAAGATGTTGTTAGATTTGTATTGGCAAAAATAATTTAATGATTGAAAAGATTCGATTTGTAATTTTATGAAATGGTACAAAAATACCTTTTCAAAATATAAAAATGGTTACATATTACTAACACATCCCAACTTAGGTGTATTATAAATAGCTGGTGCCTGCTGCTTGGTTCGTTTCCCGTAGGAATCAGCGATTTTACCGCGGTAAAAAGTGAATTTGATTTTAACCAGGCTTAGTATCTATACACCACAAAAAGTATCTTTCCAATCAGTCCAAAAGTATCGTATATTAGCCGGAAAAACAGACAAACGTAGAAACGTACAAACGGACAAACAGACAGACAAAAAAATTAAAAACCATTAACAAGTGTTCTAACACTATTTTAACATCGACCCGTAATTAGTTTTTCATATATATATTTAATGTACAGACATGAATTTTACTGTTATATTATATGTATTGGTGTGAATGTAACATTATTTGTTATTTGTTGCTGTATTTATTGTAAGTACCTGGTTGACCGAGCTTCGCTCGGATAAAAAATGAAAAGACGGAATACCGCCATCTATTGAGGAGTAAAAAAACCATAATTATATATAATATAATATAGATGGCGCTGATATTATATATTATATATTATTATATCTTGAGAACCGAGCTTTTCTCGAACCTGGGACCTTGATAAATCGATTCCTTGAGCCGAAAAACCTCTAATCTGTTACTTTCATGAAAATCGTTGGAGCCGTTTCCGAGATCCTGATTACTCATATATATATATAAATATACAAGAATTGCTCGTTTAAAGATATTAGATGTACTTTGTTTGTTACGCTTTCTCCCCAGAACTACTCAATCGACCATCATGATATTAGTACACATATTCTTTAGGTAGACATTATTATAAAGGACATATGTTACTATTTATAAGAAAACAAAATATATAATATAATATATACTAGTTTAATAATAAATAGAAAATAATATTTACGTCTGTAGTGTTTTGGAATGGAACAATATAAAATTTAGTAATAATATAGTTTTCACAGTAGCGTTAGCGCACGACAATAATTAATTGTTGTAATGCTATTACAACAATTAATTATTTTCGTTTTTACCCAACTCAGACAAATATAGAATGTACTTCTGCCTAATATTCTGTAATAAAAGGTAATCTGTGCCAAATTTAGGTAAATTAAAATAACATTTAAGTAGTCGGATTCAGTAGGGGAAATATTATATTAGTCTACAAAAAAGTAAATTTAACAGACGATTTTTTTGTTTTCTAATTAACATTAGGTTATTACATTCGTATCCTATCGTACTGGGACCAATCAGCTCTTAATTAGAATATCTTCCCAACAAAACCCTGACATCTTCTAATTAAACATTAACATACGTAAAAATTTAATTTAGAATTTTGACTTTTTAGTAATCCGTGAAAAAATTCTGCCCATTTGCAATAAGAACAAGAATTCAAGAACCGTCCATTTTTTTCATTTCATATTTCGGTGCGGGGAACGGAATGCGAGGCGTTCCCCCGAATCCCCAATTCCGGAGGTAAATTGTATGCATCGGACGTCATGGCTGGAGTGTTTAAATGCCAGCGAATGTCTGACCGATGCTGTTGTGTACAGTTTGTAGGGTCAGCATCAAAAGTAGATAAATTGATTTTAATATATCTTAATAGCTGGTGCCTGTGACTTCTATGGCGTAACGTTGAAATTATATAATCGAAGTGTGTGTTATTGTTTGCTTGTAGTATGTCGATATTCTGATTTCCTGTAGGAATGAGCGATTTCACCGCAGTAAAAAATGTTTTTTATGTTGACCAGACTTAGTATCTATACAAAAAGTTTCATTCGAATCGGTAGTAGTTTCGAAGATTAGCCCGGACAAATATACAAACGGACAAACAGACAGACAAAAATTAAAAAAACATTGAAAGAGTTCTAACAACATTTTAACATCGCTCCCAATTAGTTTTTCATACATATATTCAATGTACAGACATGGATTTTTTGTTTTATTATATTATATATAGATAGATATATAAAATTCTGTCACAATGTTAGTAACCATACTCCACCGATACGGCTCGACTGATCCTCATTTGTCTGCATATCACGAAGGTCTGAGTCGATATTTCAACGGGATCGAAAGTTACGCGAATGAAACCGAGGGGCGCAGCTAGTAATTTTATAGAGCTTTATTTTAAGACTTTTAATGACTACCAACGCTTTTGAACATCTACATAGGAGTAATGCAGATGCTTTCTCCTTGCTCCTTCCCCTCCATGGTACATCGGAAACTCACGAAACGATACAGCACAGCTGTCACGTTGAGCCGACATCGTGTGAGCGAGATGTACCTCCCCGGTGATTCAGTCCCAACTTTAACCCATCTGCTCATGTTTTTTAGCAATGTACTGGTTGTGCTAATTAATATTATATAATATATATAATATATAAAGAAATATAAGGAGTTAAATTCGTGCGAAATAAATCAAAACACCAGCGAAACGCACATTTCACTTAAAAGCCGCATTCATTCTGGAATAAATTCCAAGCGTGTGTTAGAGCTCACGCAAATAACATTTTTTAAATACTTTAACTAAAATGATTTCTTTTCTCTTCTTCCGTAAGTTTCTAGCTAGCTAGTAGACTAGTTTCTATCTAGATATGGTTGTCTGTTTAATTGGAACGTCAATTAACCAGACAACCATATTTAGGTATAAAAGTTGTGATCTGTTCATAGACTTTCGTTGCCGACTGTAGGCCGAAATGTCACTGCATTCGATACTCCAGCGTCCGTGGATAGCTGTACATATTAAACATCTCAAAATATCGTTTAGTATTTTTATCACGCGTCGATGATTAAAGAATGAATTGACGTCCGTAATTAAAGCATGAATTGTTGATAATAAAAAGTTATATAAAGAAAAGCGTTTTAAAAATATATCTCTGCATTTAATTTTTAAAGATGGCCAATCAGGTGATGCAAACAAAGCCTTTCGATAATTACCGACGCCTTTTTTTCCTCCTCCCCGCAAACTGGGGGAGATGTCACGAGATGTACCTCCTCGGTAGTGACACCTTAATTCGGCTGTCATACAGCATTGGAATGCCTCTTACAACAATTATAGATCAACTAGCTTCCGCCCACGGCTTCGCCCGCGTGGATTTCGGATTATAAAAAATTTAACTTATTATGTTATTCTGATATGAAAGCTATATTACTGTAAAGTTTCATGAAAATCAGTTCAATAGTTTTTGTGTGAAAGAGTAACAAACATACAAACTTTCGCATTTATAATATTAGTAGGATATCAATGAAACCAATATCTCTTTGTTTCAGAACACACACAATCCAAATGTGCAGATGTAGGCACCTGGTGATAAAGCCAAAGAACAGCAACATGAAGAGGCGCCTGCCAGTCGTGAGGGAGGAGCCTAGAGGGCAGCAGTTCAGTGACCTGGCCATATATGGCATGGTGACCGCCACGGCCGTGCTCAGTTACGTGAACAGTTTGAACGGTGATTTCGTGCACGACGACATACCGGCGATAGTGGGGAACAGTGATGTGACTGGTGGTAACAATTTGAAGCAGCTGTTCCTGAATGACTTTTGGGGAACGCCGATGGCGGATCCGAACAGTCATAAGTCCTACCGGCCGCTTACTACGTTGTCTTTCCGGTGAGTTTTAGACATAAATTAAATGTGAAATAAGGTGAATTTTAGATATGTAGAATAAATATTGTTTGCCATTATA
The DNA here is from genome assembly GCA_001625245.1 of Calycopis cecrops. NCBI lineage: Eukaryota > Metazoa > Arthropoda > Insecta > Lepidoptera > Lycaenidae > Calycopis > Calycopis cecrops. The sequence goes on from LUGF01001007.1 coordinate 121,573, forward strand.
AATAGCACAATCACGGTAAAAAAACTAAGTTCCATTCAATGATGCGAAGCTTAAGCTTCAGTAGGTCATTCTTTTGTGTATACTAGTGGACCCGCGAAGATCGATATTTGATCTAAGTTAACCTTTTTGTAATTAAAACTAAATATCATGTTTTAATGACATGTTATGACATTGTAACTAAGGTAAACAATTTAAGTAGAATCTTCAACACTTACTAAAGAGACACAAACTTCGTCAATAATAATGTGTATCTTATATATCAATGTGTCAAATGCATGGTAGTGTGTTAAGTTTTATTTATTAAACTAAATCACTTTATAAACATTATTATTGGCGTTCAGCACTAATTCTCTTATACGCCAACTATAAGTGTGCCAAATTTCATACTTCTCCGTCCACGCAATTTTCGTACAAATGTTCCAAAAGTTTTTGCTTAGTGTATTAATATATAGATTATATACCGTTCGATACGTTATCCTAAGAACCTTTATGTTATTGGATGAAAAGCGTCCATATGATATTATATACGTTTCTGTAGTAATTCAAGATATAATCACACTTTAGAAATAAGATCCTCTATGTAAAATAATTGTAAAATACTTGTAAATTAAATTGTTACCTTTCTTGTTGCTGTTGTTTGTTTGTTGTTTTCCGATTCTTCTAAGGGATTGGATAGGATTAAACCGATACCAATGAGTAAATTTTGAGAATAACCATTTTGAAAAATATTTTCATACTCATTTTGATACATGAAATAATACAATATAATAGAGATAAGGGGCTTGTACTCGTTAACCTTGCTACCATGTTACAGAAAATTAAACAAAACATGTTTAATATAAAATTCACAGAGCCCCTCGTCCTTAGGCGGTTGCTTTGTAATTATTTCTCATATAATAATGTTGTTATTAATAATAAATCATATTTAACTAGTGGCTGTAGCACGCAAGTCTATCGACAGCCCTCGTAATGTTAGTAATATTTTATTTGGAACTTTTCTTATTAACGCCGTTGTCTAAGTATTACTAAGTAGGTTTTCATCTCGTGCTTATGTTATTATTCTTCTTATTACTACCTAGATAAACGAGCAATGGAGATTGGTCTACTATCTTCTCATAATGGCTCTCTTTAAAAGACCTTTTCGACCAAAAGGGTTATTTGGGTCTATTGGATAACGATGCCCTTGACTTGTTTTATCTCATCTCTCCTGTGACTTATTGCTAACAAATTTAGGGCACTTTAGGATAGTCCGCAGCCCCCGGAGTTTTTATTAATATAGGTGGACAAACGAGCAATCGCAGTCATGACTATAACTATCGACGCCCATTAACATCCGCATATTATGCAGATTGATCTTCTTGGCCCGCTCTCCCCAACCGGCCACTATCTTTTCACAAACCATATGAAATGCGACAGCAAACCTGTTACTTTACGCTTCTATGTGAGCTTGAGGTACCTCCCCGGTTTTTCCGGCCCCATTCTGATGCAATGCAGCATGACATTACCTCTTACCAAATCCAGCACCAGGCGCAATGCATTTCCCTGTGGAACAAAAAAGTAAGCCGCTCGTGATACTTATCCCGAAAAATAATATTAATGGTGCATTGGGGAAACATTTTTCGTGAGTAAAGCTGCGAGAATACACCTACTTTATTATAAACTAGCTTACGCCCATAGGTTTTTTAAACGGGCTTTGGCCCACCACTCGTTCCCACCGCTGCTACTCCTGTGTCGCCAGGATCGACAGCGGCAACCACAACGACCCTTTGATATGATAGCAGGGAGCCCGAGGGAAAAGCTAAATCTGTCCTGGAACCCGCAACGAATTTAATCAGAAGAAAGTAGGAGGATTGGGAAGAAATTCCAATTTTTTACCAACTTTATTTTATACCATGTAGTGATTGTGAACAGTGTATAAATGAAGGTATTCACGTTGGTTTTCAGTTTAGCCATACCAAAAATACCAGCACATAAATCACGGGGGCAGGTAGGAAATGTCTCCGTGATGAAACAAAATAATGAAATACGGTCGTATGTATGAATTTGATAATAGGAAATTGTAAAGCTTCGTCCACATTTCCGCGCATTTCGTGCATTTCGTTGACGTTCCGCGAATTCTTGTATTTGTGTTTTGATTTATGCACATACAGTATGTTGGTGAGTGGTTTTATCGAATAAAATTAAAAATTGTGTCAATTTTTAGGAATATGTAAAGCTTCGTTCACATTGATGTTCTCGATTTAATAATTCTCGTTCATTTAGTTTTCATTATCACTACATAGTATAAAACAAAGTCGCCGTCTGTGTGTCTGTATGCTAAGATCTTTAAAATTACGTAACAGATTTTGATGGGGTTTTTTTAATTGATAGATTGATTCAAGATAAAGGTTTATATGCATAATAACTCAATTTTTGAAGTCCGAAATCCAAGCTGCAGGCGGAAGCTAGACGAATATATAGCATTCCTATTGGTGAGCAATTTAATTTAATAAAATTATCAAATATGCTTGTATGATGAGTAGAAAATTATAAAGCCTAGTACACAATGTTAAGAATTGAACACATTGTTTTAAATTTTGTTTATGTTCTGTGTTTTATTGTAGTCGTATTTGAATTTTAAGTAATTATAATTTACCTAATACATAATTATAATTTATCGCAAAATAATTAATCTGATTCCTTTCATTTTTCTTTCCTTCTTGCTTCGCTACAAACGTATCTAAATGATACATTAATAATATATACTATTAAATACTCGGGACAAGCAACAAGTCACGACAAAGACAAATATATCGTTATACAAACACACGCTCACTCGTGTGCACTTGACCTTACAAAATGCAGAACTTCAGTAAATCAAACAAGAATCAGCGAACAAGGAAAAGGGCTTGAATACTTACAATGTCGTATTCTTTCCATACACAAGTCACACATAAATTTTCTCTGAAAGCCCTATTTATCATGGCTCGGGGACGTACAACTTAATTTATCAACGGCTATATCACGCTCGTCTTGTGTAAAGTCAAATGTGCTTTTTTCCATCATTTTATTATGCTGAAAAATAATAATGGGTTTCTCGTATCGTTGGAGTATTATGTAATGCTTGTTTTTTCCTTTCTTTCTTGTATTTTTTTCTATTTACTTTCTTGTTACTCGGCTTTGCTGGTTTAAAAAATATTCCAAGGGAAATAATTATTCTTCCCGTCATTTAATTTATCGTTTATCTACGGATGACACTGTATATAATAATAATAGGAAGCTTCAAGAATATATACGATGGCGCTATAACCGTTTTTTGTAACTTTGTTAGTATTTCATTGACAATAATAATTTGTATTGTCATAATTTAATATGCGGTCTCACCCCTACTACGGCCCTACTCACGAGAGTATATTGCATCCAGAATTGACAGATGACCATCAATTGCCTAATAATATATTGCTGAAGAGTTTGTTTTTTTGTGCTTGTTTGTTTGTTACCCGCTAATATCTTTAGTTAGTCCATTTAGCGAAGAAGGCTATAGACTACTTTTTAACCGACTGCGATAAAAAACGGATTCACGTAAGCAAAGTTGGGGGCGTCCGCTAGTCTTTATACAACTCTGTGTCGACTAGCAACGAAACTGTTAAGTACACCAGAGCATAATCCTCGCACAGTCAACTCGACGACCCAACTTAGATCCGTCTACAAACGGGAACACACAAGTGCGCGAAGCGTAAAATCAACTCAGAATTTGTATGGATCTGCAGATTGTGTTATATTCGAGTTGATCATCTTAGGAGAACTTACTTGACTTCCTAGCACATTCGTGATAGGAATTTAGGAGATTCATCATCATCAGACGGAGCATGTCCACTGCTGGTCATAGGTCTCCCCGTAGAGCGCAAAAATCTCCAGCGGCGTCCGCCACCTTAACCAAGACGTCGGTCTATTGGATTGGAAAGATTATAGAAGCTTATTCCACCAAGAGGTAGAGCCCACTGTATTGGAGCCGAGTTGGGCCAGCACGGCGTGGCTGCAGCCTGAACGACTTGAAGAATTTTAACGTATTTGCTGTCGTTAGATTCATTTTGGTAACGTGGCTCTGGGTATGTTATATATTTTGAGTGGTCTAGTTTTTGATAATGTCATGTCATATTTGTAATAATGGTTGACGAAAGGCAATATCTGCATATTATTTCATTGTAACATAAATCGATTCCCAAGCAATTCTTGAACTGCTCCCGAGAGTTCCAAATGAAAATAGAAGCCTTTCTATATCCTCCTACCCTTTCTATAATAGTCCTTTTAAAATTGCATTAAATTGGTCTGTTTGTTATTAGTTGGTTTGAAGATTAGTACAGAGTCAGCCCCGTACTCCATATGCCGTCTCGATACATATACTTTATAGCGCTATTTGGTACTAATGTTAATAAAATCGAAATTTGCAAAATCGCGATCATTTTAATGCAATTTGAAAAGGATTTTCATAGGAAGAGCAGGATAAAGAGTAAGCTTATATTTTCATTAGGATCCCTCGGGAACAATTCGGGAATCGCTCGGGAATCAATTTAGGCAGCAATGAAATAATATGCACATATTGCCTTCCGTCAACCATTAATAATTAACATACTAGCTGCGCCCCGCGGTTGCAAACGCGTTAATTTCGATCCCGTGGAAAATAGAAATTCACCCCATGGCATCTCATAGGAACTTTTTTTCGGGATAAAATCTGTTTGTTAATCCATGTTACCCTCTATGTGGGTGCCAAATTTCATGATATTCGGTTCAGTAGTTTTTGTGTGAAGGAGTAACAAACAAACAAACATACAAACTATCACATTTATAATATTAGTAGGATAGGATTAACAGGATGACAATAGGATGACAGGATGACAAAAAATAGACCCCTGAAAATATATAACATACCCAGTGCCATGTTATCAAAATTAATCAAACGACACGAAACACGTTAAAATTCGTCAAGTCGTTCAAGCTGTAACAGGAAATATAACATTAAATCTACATACATACCCTTGTAAAACATTTTCCCCCCTTCTGGCGCTGTAGGATATAAGTATATTTAAGTCGTCAACAGTAAATCTATTAGGCCACCATATTTAACGTTGCTGTTATTGATTTACATCGCTATTTAGTTTTCCGGGCGCAATGACCTGTAACAGCGAGATTAAACTGACAATTCGTTAAAATTTAGTATCCGAAAGCGTCGTAAATACAAAATTTCAGCATGCGCGAATTCAGCAAGCGATAAGGACGACTCTTGCTTGCGCGGTTGTCACATGTTATCATAATTTATTATGCGATCCCGTAGGTGCTAAATTTGTGGTGCAATGCAAATTCGACTTTATTAGCATAACTATACCGTTAGCAAAATAATTGATGA
>LUGF01001007.1:133557-148702 GCA_001625245.1 Calycopis cecrops
GTTAAATATTAGAAAATGTTAGAAAATATTGAATTAGAGTAAATAACAAAGTTTTTGTGTTTAGTATTAAGTATAAAAACTTGTATATGTTTTGGCAAGTTTAGTGTTAATACCAGTGTGTACAAGTGTTAAAAAGATAATCTTAGTGTTTGTACCATTACTTAATCAAGTGATTGTGTCCTGTGGAAGAGCGGAGAATCCCACTACAGGTATTTATTTACTTAAAGGGTTTTTCTCCAAACATTGTATTAGGCATTTAAGTTTTGGCCAAAGAAATAAATAACTTATTTATTATTATTATTTATTTATTCATGACTACCCACGTCCATAGACAATGGCTATACAGCGCGTTACCCGACATCCTCCTCCCTCCTCCTCCCTCCTCCTTTATGGGCCACCGACTACTTACACACCTCACTAAACGCGACAGCAAAGCTGTCTCTCCTTTCATAAATCTCATTAGTCCAGCAGCAGATGTCATCTCATTGCAAGTAGAAGACCTAAATTTAAAAAAAAAAACAATTAAGAATGTCCCTGAACATGTGAAACGTAAAAGAAAACCCTATTACAAAAAAATGTGTAAAAGCTCTTATAAGATACAGTTAAAATTAACCCCAGCCCTGTAAATTATGACGCAATACGTGAAACGCGTAGTCTATTTCCCTTACAGCCTCCAGGGACCAGCTGAGAGTTAAAGGGCAAGTACACTCCAGGCGTTATTAACACACGCTTCGGTATCGCGGCATTTTAAGGATAAAGAGGTTTTATAGCGAGTTCGAATTATGTGTTTTCTGAGCTAGCTTTACCTAAGGCTGTGCAATGTGCATATCTCTTTACCAATTATATTGGTAAGTGAGTGATAGCATAAGTTGTAGATGAATCTACAACAAATTTGATGTAAATACAATCAATTTAGACAAATTTGATGTAAATACAATCAATTTCTTTTTTAGTTTTAGAAAGAAAAGTACACAAGAGATAATGCAATGCTGTTGGAGCCGAGTTGGGACCGCATTAGCGTGAAAGGTAGCTCTCGCTGAGATAACACCTCCATGAAGTGGGAGCATTGCTGTCGCATTTGTGCGATTTCTGAGTTTCTAGTGGCCCATAGGATAGTACAAGGAAACGTGGATAATACATCAGCGTAACACGATGGCCCAAGGAATTGGGAGGAGAAAGGAGGGCAGCGCATCTGCATAACCACTATGCGGATGTTTCTGGGCGTCGGTAGTCATGAAAATGACAATAATTTTTATTTTAATTAAAATTTCAAACGATACGACGACGAAAACAATAATGTAACATAAAAATGTTTTAACAATAATGTAAAAAAAAAATATTTTGCGAGGGCATCGAGTGAGCGAGAGATACCTTCCCGGTCAATTTGCAATGCGGCGTGGCTCTTTTAGAAGCAAATTCCAGGAACACGCAACTGTTTGTGCGAAACCGCCCGACCGACCGCGAGGGGCAACATCGGACGGAGGGGCGGGGGGCGCAACGGTCAGCGACCGCGCGAACCCCGCGTCGTCCATCTCTCTCGCTACGTGGCTGCCACCGAGTGCGGATCTCTTTTATATCTTCATCAAATATTGTATATCAGCTTCACGGAATAAACCAGCTATAAAAATACAGTCCGCTTTTTATTTATAATACATCGGAGGAACCCAACAAATGATCCTTCGAGCCGGAGCCCGCCGTCCGATGTTGCCCCTCGCGGTTGGTCGGGCGGTTTCGCACGAACAGCAACCTTGAAGTTTTTTCCAAGTAGGTACTCAATAAAGAATATTTTTAGCCGCTGCTATATAATAGCTAGTATTCAAATATATAAACGTTCTTAAAACGCGTTAAAAAAACGCTAAGTGTGTACTTGCCCTAATAATTTCAACCAATAAGCCGTGTCGCGTAAAAACACAATTTTGTTACTGCTAAAAAGTAAGCGCACATTTTATATTAACGTCTACATTTTCGTAACCAAAGGATCACTTTTATGAAAGTGAGATTTCATTACATTTATTGTTGTTTGTAACTTGGTAAAACGAAAATGTTTTATTTATAATACAAGTTTTGTTTATAACCAGTATTGTATCACTGAGTTTTCAGAGAACATAGAAACAATAATTAATTATTTTCAAATGTAAAGTCCTGTTTATAATGGTTTTATAATTATTTATACTATTGATATGTATTGTAACTTATTTCTGTTCTTGCACAATCAAAAAAATATATTAGTAAGAGGTAATGCCATGCTGCGTTGTAGCACAATAGTGTCGTTACGATCCGGGAGGCACCTCTCACAGCGTGACAGCTATGTTGACGTATTTTGTGAGTTGTGTGCCCCAAGGGAAGGGTAGAACTAGGATGCGAAACGCATCTGTATAACTGATATGTGTAAAATCACAAAGCAGTAGTAGTTACATTTTATCACCATCATTCGGAATGCAGCCGCTGCGCGCTGCTACACATAAGCTACCCGCATAGAGCGCCGTAGGTCACTCATCGCAGACGCTAAACGTCAACCTGGCTGAAATTACAATTTCATTTCTCTCGGAATCGTCCCGATCGTTGTTATCCACCTATAAAATGCCCATAATGGATATTTCGAGAAACTTCCAAAAACAGACTTATTGTTAAAGTGGTAATGCTCTATTACTAAAAGATCCAGCGTCTAATTGTAGATAGTCTTACTTTAAGTTACTGTAACTGACTAAATTGAGTGCATAGTCGGTCCTTACGTCTTACTTTGTTTTCGGCTGAGCCACTAGTTTTTCGTGACTGACCAACTATAGACTTACACAAAATTGGATGTTATACAGAAACTATGATATATTTTATCTCATCTACTCCATGAGACCACCGGAAACTTAACTTATAAATAAAACAGCATAGGGTCGACGCTATAACCGAAATTGCACGTCGGTACTATGTGAGCGAGAGATACCGATCCGACAGCTCCGTGCAATGGAATAATAGCACTACGTCTTCCTAAATCATTTTTATATACCATCAACAACCCCATCAACGAATAACAATTTTATTAATCCGCCTGCGAGATGGGAGTGCAAATGGAAGAGATTTATCGGCAAATGAGATCTCCGGCCTTTATAATATCATACGCAACACACGTTGCCCGCCATCGAGGTATTACATCATCTAGAATTAAGTCATGCATGCACATACAGATCCTTTTATACAAAAATGTATTTTTGTTTGCATGTTCTTTATAGATTCGTAAATTATACATTTGATGTTTTGATAATCTATAGCAAAGTTTTCGTGCATGAACTCACCAAGGTTACTGAATTAGATTTTTATGATTTCAGTCCCAAAGGCCATAAATAATATAGTTTATAAACGAAATAGATCAATGTGATGAAAATCTCTATTATATTTGTCACAAGTTCTAACAATAAAACAATTATTTGGCCTAATTTGTTCTAGAAATCGAGGCTGAATATAATGCGTCATACCGTATATTGAATCGGAGACATTTAAACATGATTTTACTCAGCAACTTCGGAGAATCAATTAGATTATTCGATATTTTAAAAAGAAAAATCTGATCATTATGTTCACTGCGTATTTCTCATGAAGTGTGAATTGGTAGATATATTAAAGCCAAACTTATATTATAACCTTTTAGCAAATGTTTCTTTGATTTTTTAATCGATTTCACGTACTTACTGTATATCGGATTCCAAATAGTTGATGCGTTTTCCAAATATTATCTAACATAATATGCATTGTACATTATCATAGTTTGGATATCATTGAAGTTCGGTCCTTGCCGAAATGTAAACCTCAGCATTAGATATGACTTTTCTGTTATTTTATTAATGTCTGTATCAAAAATTGATTTCGTTTATTTCATTATTGGACAATTCTGGACTGTCTCCTTTACATTATGGAAGGGGTGGACGTTGGTGTCACATCGGCATTACAATTATCCTCAAGTTTATGGTCCTCAGTAGTTATCAAAAGATTCTGATTAATAATTTGACTCCTTAAAATATAAAAACATGTAGTAACGTCTTATAAATCGATGAAGCCTGCTGCACGCACGAGAAAGCCTTCTTTCGTCCATACGTGGAAGCGAGAGCACGGAATAAGCTACAGAGAGGCACGGTCGGCATAAGTGTCGATATCACGTTAAAATATAATCTATAAGCTGTTCTGCTGTGCTTTTTCCGTAGATTTTTATCAGCTGTACAGGGAGCTATGCGGAGTTGTGCCTAACCGGAGGCCTATAGGGGGGAAAGGAGGGAACGTGTATTCGTATTAATTATGTGGATGTCTATGGACGTTGGTAGTCGTCAAAAATCTCGATGGCTCCGTATATACTATAAAAATACTAACTAAACAAAACTCTCCTTAAAACCTATAATATAAAAATACTAAACCTAACTTAACTCGAAACTGAAACAACAAACAAAATGCACTTATAATTAAGTTTTATTGCCGTCCATAAAAGCAGGAACAGAGTTAAAATATTATCCAATGACGCTAACAATTAATTAGGAGGGAAAACTAAAAGAATGCAGCGCTCGGTTAAGCCGGACGTTGAATTTATACTGTAAAGAGAGCAGTGATAAATTTCTGCCAAGACTCCCCGCAGCTACGAATTAGGTTTCCTTGGCAGTATCGAGCAGAAACAAAATCACATTTAGAGCAGAATACATTTGCAAGTGTAAAAGGCGCGCTTTATCTTTAACGCGTTCTTTATTACCAACACGTTAGTGACTTGTGTTTATTGAATCAGGTACAGAGTCTCAAGACTAGTACAAATTTAGGAAACATTTGAATTGCAAAAATAACATGGAACAAACAAGACATATAAGATCATATTTTTAAACTGTAAACGGGATTTAATCACGTACTGTTGTAGACTGACCACGGCCGTGGCATTACGGCCGAAACGTCAAGAGTTGAGGTAAATACTTCGATTAAAAATAGCATGCGATTAAGTCCCGTTTACAGTATATAAAATATGAATACAAATCGTGAAAGCTTACAACAATGTAAGATCATGACTTATGGCATTATCCGCCTGCTCCGTAAGAAATCTGGCTTGAAAATTGTGTTGTTGCTTGTTACTACAAAGCAACCTTGCCCTCAAATGGGCCACCGAAAACTCACAAAGCGTAGGAAACGTGTCAGTGTAGCTGTCACTGGCGCTATCATGTGAGCTTAAATACGGGGTGGTACTCTAAGATCGCTATGAAGATGCTGCCACTTTGGCGTGGTAGGGTGGCTTACGTACCTCTATGATCCCCAAGGCTATACCGGACAAGATTGGGAGAGAGGCCGGACTAAGATCACCTCAATTAAGGAGTCCTCCATCCGTTACTCTTAATCAGCAGGCGCCGGCGTGGATTGGAACGACTGGCGGGTCCCATTCGAGCAAATAAGTGGCGTGCTCTTTTGGAGTCAGGATGGGAACCTGACCCCATTGCACGGTCCCGATACGTAGTAGGGACTGTTCAGAAGCAGCCGGATAGTCCCCAAGGAGGAGGTCTGGCCTTTTCACCGAGGCCCATCTGTCGCAGTAGGAATTCTGTTGCTTGCAGATCCGGGATCCTCCAATTATATAAGCTGAAGGCAAGCAGGGGCTTAGTCGATACAGTACTAATTGGTGAGTTCGACATAGCCTGGGGGCCGCCTGGGCTCCTAGGTATCAACCGTAAATTTATTCTCCTGCGTCAGAAAAAAAAGGTTATGAGGCCGAATTGTCAATCCGTTATTTTGTCCTACAATAGTGTATTTCGTAGTCGACTGCATCATTAAATATTAATTATATGTTAACTATATGCCGCAACAAATAAAGTTTCATCAAAATCCGTCCAGTAGTTTTTGCGTGAAAGCCGCACAAGAAACATACAGAATGACGTCAACTACATTTTGATTGTATGTATAGACGTAAAATTTATTAAATTACCTGATTCGTGCATGAAGCGTAATTGATGGCTATGAGGAGAGTATAGAAATCGACTTAGACAAATACATATCTGGAGAGACCAATACGTAGAACATGATCCTGTCAGCATCTCAACTTTATCGTCTGCTTCAAAAGGCAGTAAACTCGCTATAGCCATTAAAAAAAGCCATTTATATTAAAAGCATCCTGGACGTTTTCCTTCAACAGTTGTTTGAATATTTGTCCACCTTCACTATTCAATAAGGATTTCAAATTGCCAGATATTTTGAAAAGCCGGAAAGTTTCACTGGCCTCGTTTTGTCGTGGACGGCTAGAAGCGATTCCATTACATTTTATCGCGTGAAACTGCTATTCGTTTGCCCCTTCTAGTAAAAATTAAAATAACATATTTAACTCTTATGGTAAAGCAAAGCCAAATTTTATACATTGATATATTAGGTTGGAGGGTAAACTTTGCAAATTTTAGGATATTTTAGTATGTGTGATATTAGATATATTAGTATACTTATCATATTTAAAATTTCTAGCCTTTAAAGTAAAAATTAAAGATTATATTATAATTTGCGTAACAGGTAGTGCATGCTGTAGCGAATTGGGCCGACACGACCGGGGAGGTACGTCTCGCTTACACGAAACCGACGTGAAGTGACAGCTGTGCTGTCCCGCTTCGTACGGTGTGTAAACGCATCTGTATAGCCTCGATGCGGATGTTTATGGGCGTCGGTAGTCATAAAAATGGCTCCGATTGCTCGTTTTCCCCCTTATATTTTATAAAAATATATATTTGTGTTTATTTATATATCAATGATACTAGAATATAAAAGCTATGCCATTGTAATTTTATGATTTTAATGAGATTATGAATACTATTCTAACTATAGATTTTGGTTTCTCTAGTTTTATCCAAATCTTATTATGATGATTCAACGCTTAAAAAATCTTAAAGGGAACGAAATAGCAATAATCGAATTTGCGAGGACTAGATATACTTACTATATCTATGATTTTATATGATTATATTTCTATGTTTTCTGAATTTCATGTTACACTTCTAGCATATTATCGAAAAAAATGTCATCGTTTTTATAATTTAAATTAAATAATCTCTTCTGCTGTAACCTCTAATCTTTAACTTAAGTAATAAAATGTAATTTAAGTAATAAATACTGAGAGAAAGACTAATAAAATATTCTATTAGCTTTCAGCTCATATGGAATATTGAATTCGAATGATACAAGCCTTACCTGCAACTTTAACAGTAATGTTGATGAATCAAAGAACAGGAAAAAATGGACCAAAGTAGGAAAAAGCAGCGTAACAGCGGACACAATAGGAACACATTTTCTAAACGTATTTTCCACGTGTGGGAAATTGTTAATTCAACTCCTAACTTTTTCTCAAATGGACGAGTTGAAAGATTTACACTGAAATAAGGTTTTTGAATTAATATTATACTTTCTAAAGTAACTTATTTTTTGTACAACCACTAGGGTATCATAAAAACTAAGATAATCAAACTAAGTAGGGCATATTTCTTAAACCACTGTGACTGTGGCGACAAGACGACCAGGCTGGCGCAGAGGTACAGGGCTCAGAAAAGTGGAGCATGCTGCGCCAGGGGTTGCGTTGATTACTGATGTTTATCTATGTATTATATGTATTTCTATAATAAAAATCTTAAATATATTGCTAACATTTCTTAAATTTATATACCATATTAAATATATTCCGTTGTCTGGTACCCGTAACACAAAACCTTAAGGTACTTAGCACGGGGTTATGCTCACGTGGTGACAGATATTTATTATTATTTATTTACTGTTTTCCCAAACTATAACAATCATCTACAACTTACATGAAACCAGCGTAAAGTGACCGCTGTGCGGTCGCGTTAGGTGCGGTGTGTAAGTAGCCGGTGGTTCATGGAGGGAGGAGGAGGAACGAGGGCAAAAGTAGTCATGAAAATGGCTCTGATTGTTCGTTTGTCTCCTTGCACTAAAAAAATGGCGTGTATCTTGAACCGCTGTGACTCATGATTGTTTATTTAAATTACAACAACCATCAATATGCATAGCGATGTTTTTGATGGGACAATAACTGTTTGTTATATCGTATCATAACAGGGAAATATTGAGAGCGACTTCGAGATGGAGGCCCGATCTCTTTGTGAATTATTATTGTATTGTAACATTTGCGTACATAAGTGTTTACGTCACCCCAGGCCCCTTTGGGGGATTTTTTCACTGTATGTATTCGATAAGCAATGATATCGCATTATTGATATTTTTTCATTATATTAGCGCTAAATCAAGTTATATTTTGAATGACTTACTGTACAAGATTGGATTTCAAAATAATTAAGTCAATTTTTGTAAGAGATGTCAACGCTGCTTCGAAGCCTAATTTATTCGGAATTTGACTGTCTCGTGGTCTAGTGGTAAGCGTGTTCAACCAGAGACGTGAGGTCCCGGGTTCGAATCCCGGGTCGGACCGAAAATTATTATTGGGATTTTTCTTTTCCAATAACAGTCCGGAGTCAGGAAGTTGGCGGTGGTACACCCCCTTGCCTCGGAGAGCACGTTAAGCCGTCGGTCCTGCGCTTGATTTCTCACCGGTCGTGTCGGATTACCGTCCCATAGGAATATGAGAATGAGGGAATAGAGAGTGCACTTGTGTTTGCGCGCACACTTGTGCACTCCTGCGCAGATGACACGTCTGTATGGACGGCCGCCGTAGCTGAAATCGGCTAGGACGACATTATTATTTCATTATTCGGAATGACTGGAGAAGTAGGCGCCTTTCTTTCACAGAATACGACATCAAGTATAGGAGCTGAAGATGTAACATAAAATAAAATCATACCCTGCTTGATAGATTTGCTGTTGTATTTTGTGCGGCTTTTGAGGGTACCATTGTGAGTACCTATAGTGAAAGTAGGCCGTCGTGCAACTTCTGTGAGAATATTTATGGATGTTAGTAGAAGCAGGACCCAGCTGTTGTGCGACGTTTTACATTATGCTAAAAGAGTTACACATATTAAGATATGAAATACAGATGCTGAGAGAGGATCTTCATGTCATTGCTCATCATCATCAGTTTATGCTCGTTGAGAGAGACTGTAAGTGCATCAGTGCAGAGATATAAGCCAACGTTGAAAATGGTGATGAGATTACAAATTCACAAGACAAGATATTTTCTCTAATTATAAATTAAAGCAGGTAAATACCTTAAAATACTTGACATTCTCAATTTTTCCAGTAGCGATAAGTGGAATGGTTAGATTGCATTGGGACACATCCACAAAATACCAAGAACTAAGCAATAGAGAGTACATTCATATTTGTGTACACACTTATCGTGTGTGTACAAATGTGAACAAAATAATATCAGATTGCTTCCATGTCGTCTCCATACCGATGAATTCCGTAACCGAAATACACTAGGAGTACATACACACTCAACAGGGGTTAATAACATACATGGTGTACAACATTGAGTAGAAAACAGAAATATATAAAATTGAGAAAAGATCTTTTTCCGAATACTGAATAAATATTATTATCAAAATTTATTACACACTAAAGTATTATGTTTGTTTTGTTACGACCGATAGCGAAGCCACAATAGAAAATAATATACACAATAAATAGCTGTATTACCATTATAAAAGCGGCCCCACAAACGTACGTATGACATATCGAATAGTTTGAAATGAAAACATTTCAGCTAACGAAACAGCCGTATTGTGGCTCAACAAAAAGTAATACGAACGTACCAGGAAAATATTTTATTTAGTGGCTCGCTTTTGCGTTCTAAGCAGGGTCGGGTATGCTGCAATAAAAATATTATATACCTAACTGACTCGCGGTTCTGGTGTTAAGTCATAAGAGATAGCGGTGTACAATTGTTTACGGTTTTTAAGTGAAATTGTGTTACAAATATCGATGTCGACTACTTGACATAAATAACCCATTAATTTACCATTACTAATAGTATAAATTATTATTTTTGGTTCTACGCTAGTGAGTTTTCGGTTTAGAGAGTTTTATTTATAGTCTTAATGAGCAAAGAAATCAGTCCACTTAGATTACTCTTTGGTATGTAATTAATAACAGTGTATAGCAATCCACAAGAATATGAGAATAATACCATAAAGTACATACACAATTATCAGCTTAAATATCAATGCTATAAGCTTATAATCTTACATATTAGGCACTGATCAAACAAGCTAATTAGCTAGTCTATAAAAACCCTTCTCTTCCTAACTTGAATAAGTAATGTAAAGATATTTCATGTAAAACACTAGTCGCTCATGAATTACGCCATTTGAACGTAAGACATGGACAATCTTGTCTCCTCTCGGATTCCACGGATGGTTTATGCTCAGTCTTGTGAGATACAGTCCTGGTTGTGGGAGTTATTGTATTACTATTGCTATCGTCTATCGTTATAAGCCCGTTATCCTTCAATGCCGCACGTGGACATGTTTCACTGATTGTCTAAAACATTCACTCTTTGTTATCTTTCGTTATACACTTTATGATGAGGGTATCAAGACAAGAGGCTTGAGGTAGTGATGTCTTAAGTTCACGCGAATATTACAGTAAAAAAACTTTAACAGATTTTATCGCGGTTTGTTTAATCTGTATATTATATAAAACTCAAACGTGACATAGCCATCTTTCAATGCACAGCCCAAACCACTAGACGGATCAAGCTGAAATTTGGCATCCAGGTAGATGTTACGACGTAAGCATCCGTTAATAAAGGATTTTTAGAAATTCAACCCCTAAGGGGGTGAAATAGGGTGTTGAAGTTTATATGGATTTCTTAGAAATTAAACGCGGGTGAAACCGCGGGGCACAGCTAGTTAATAATAAATCATCGTCAAGGATGGATTTCAAATGTTAATTCCACTTCACATCTTGTAAAAGATATTGCTGCGTGGAAGATGTAAGAATATAAAATAATACTCTTCTTGTAAGAATTGACAATAAAACTGTCGCTATAAATTATTGTAATTGATATAATACTCAGATAAAAGATAAAATAAGGAGAACTGTGAAAATCACGTGCCGGTAAGAAACGTCTTTTTTACGATTTCAAATAAAGTTTTATGGAATTCTTTACTTCCGTACGTGATCACGGAGTCTGATTAAAAGCTCTTCGGGAGTTTCGATGGACCGCCTGAATTTCGGTAATTATCTCAAAAATGTACTCTACACGCCTGTATAATAAACTTCGTTCCGAGGCTTCACCCACTTCAGTTTTGATTCTGAAAATATTCGAATAATGGTCGAAAATTACTTGACATCTGATTCTCAGATCTACCAAATATTATACAGGAACCTTGATAAAATCGGTGAAGTCGATTTGTAGGAGAATGTCTATAGATACTTTGATACAAGTATCCTGTGTATTAGAATTATTATTTCGTACTATCATTTTGACTAAAATCAAGGTGAGTTAAATTTTATGTGGTTATAATACTTATATTCTCGTCAATATATGAAAATAAAACTCCCTAAATGTATATTCATTATAAGCTCTTAACTTCAGAATTACTGTGCAAAGCCATGAATTATATGAAAACAATGCAAATATATTAAAATAGGTTGAATATGTATCTTAATTTTAATGAGTAAAACAACGTATTGGATAGTTTCGTCGCGTAAAAATACCTCGTAAATGTTACCATGGCCACAAATTATGTAATTATGACAGCACAAAGTCTATTGGGGTAACTAGTAAGATACATTATCGAGGTGTGCTGCACGTAAACCCGATGGGATGAGCCCTAAATCCCAGAAGTCAAAGTACCTAAATTTTGTGTGCTTGGAGCCCCTAAGGGTATCCCTGCTAAAACTATAATAATTGGGGACAGTCTAAGTGAGCACGTAGACTACAAATTGTGCTTGACATGATTGAATTATGATGTAGTGAGCGTTTTCAGTTTTCAAAATATAGTTTTTCTTATATAAAAAGTTGCGACATTTATAAAAGCAGCCAAGAGCGAATCAGACTCGCACACCACGAGTTCCGTTTCAACGGCGAGCATTACTACTTATATAATTTGATCAACTAATAATTGCGGCCGCATGCTCATATTGATTGGACATGACTGCATGTATTAAAACGAACTACACATATGTTTATAATTGTTTTTTTTCAGTAATATTATGATTTACCAATTTTAAGCATTTATTGTTATAACGGCAATAGAAATACATCATCTGTAGAAATTAATGAGGCCCGCTGAATTTGTTTCGCCGGTTCTTCTCAGGACAGGGCTAGGGTTGAACCGGTGGTAGATGAAATTTTTGACGTTCAAAAAGCAATTTATTATTCTATTTTGAATAAAAATATTTTGATTTGATTTGATTTGTGAAAATCCCACTAGCTAGCTGATAGCTACAGCTGGTTTATGAAATACCGCATCACTGGCAAACGGAAAGATAGACAGGCAAGTCATAGTATTGGGGTTATTTTTGCTATTTGGATACAGAACTTCAAAAAACAAACAACCACCATTGCCTTTGTATGATATAGATTAAAAGTAATGTTCGTGTGAAAAAAAAACTAGCGATCATATTCGAACCGCACTTGGCTCGAAGCTGCTTTTACGACATTGCCGCCGTATAAAGTCCCGCGCTACACCAGTCGTTTCTAGTCATTTGCGTTTTAATTTCGCAAGATAATAACAATTTGTCTGACATTTTACCAAATCTGGATCCTTAATGGTCGCGTGTTGGACAGCAATTACATTCTGTTGTGAAATTTTGGCAGCTGCGACACGGAAATACGTTCGCTGGATGCGGTGGAATAAATTAATTGTTTTCATAATCTTCACGTTTTATGTTTTATTTTAGAGTAGAATAACGGACCAACCATTCAAGTTTACTACGACTATAAAAGTGTGTTAGTCTATATTATAAAATAGCAAATGAGCAGAGGTTATAAAAAGTGTTTTATTTAATTAAATTATATCACTGTTTAAATATTTTTTTTACAATACCTGCACACACTATATCTATCATCTATAATGTAGCAAAATATGCCATCGCCATATTTATATACCTCTATGTAACCATATTTCTTGGAAACAAATATTATGACATGCTTATACATTTATAGATACATTGGTAATATATTTATCCGCTACAGATGTCGTCAATCTGTACTGGCTAGCGCTTCTACCGGATCCGTAGGTGACAGTGACTCAAGTGCCGTGCACAAGAGATTGCTCCGACGAAATGTACTGGCAACGGTATGGATAGGCTTTTTCCGACACTCCTAGCATGTTGGTATCGTCCCTTATTTCTCGAAGTTGGCGGCCTCCAGGACGTATAATTTTGAGAATGGCTATAGATGGCGGTAGTCACTAATAATCTCGATTGATTCCTATTTCATTATCAAAAAAATGTAATGCAAATCCACAAAAGTTGTTTGATTTTAAATTTGTATTTTACTAAATTGATCAATATAGCAATTATTTATCACGGTTATGAAGGTACTTTTAAACACGTTATAATAAGAAGCACGACTCGCACGCAGCTCACGTGATACTGACTGACATGACAGCTATGGTGTCGGGTTGTGTAAGTTTCTAGTAGCCCGTAGGAGGGAAGAAGAATAACCACATGCATATTAAATATGCGGATATCTATGGGCATTGGTAGACATTTAGCTCATTTTTCTAGGTTGCTCTGGATAATAAATGGATTAAAATTACAGCTGATGATGATGATGAATGGTAAATTAACGAACCGAACTCGTGAATACAACTTCATTGTACAATTCTGGGAATGGTAGCACATGGTACGAGAACCGAACAATTAAAACACTCATTTGCTCCTTTTTGTATTTCGCTACTTCTGTGTTACAACGGAGGAATAGATTGTGCTACAAATAATACAAACTAATTTCAACATCAAATAGCAGCGTTTAATGGAACTGATTTGGTGCTTGGCGCTATTTAGGATATTTCAATAGGTGTTAAAGAATAAAGGACAACGCATCTACATAAATATATGTGCCTTAACTGAAATTGTAAGACACTACCGGCACAACCGGGGAAGTACCTCTCGCTCACTTGATACCGGCGCAAAGTGACCGGTGGCCCATTTGGGGGGGAGGGGGGGGGGGTTGATAGAAGGGCAACGCATCATAGAGACAATCATGCGGATGTCCACGGGCGTCGGTTGTCATAAAAAGGCTCCGATTGCTCGTTTGCCTCCTTATGCTATAAAAAAAATAATAACATGAAATCTTATTCGGATATTCGGTAGTGAGAATGAGGTCCATCACTTGTAAGGCCGTATACTGTGATAAAGAGGTACGTTTCCAGTCGTTCCGCCAGATTCTGCAAATAATCGGCCCGGAACGACTTTTTTCATCATTTAGTCCACTCGAAACTCTTCGACCGATTTGTATAAAATGTTCTGTGAATACTGGGCTCAGAGAAATACCATCACATTTAAGGCATCATATAAGCGAGAGGATACGTCCTAGATCGTGCCCAATAGCGCTACAATACATCTCTTAATAATATGCCAATATGCGCTACAATCATCGCGACCGCATATTTAAGGCATCAAGCGAGAGGATACGTCCTAGATCGTGCCCAATTGCGCTACAATGCATCTCTTTATAATATGCCAAAATGCACTACAATCATCGCAACCGCATATTTAAGGTCTTAAGCGAGAGAATACGTCCTATATCTTATCCAATTGCGCTACAATACATATCTTAATAATATGCCAAAATGCGCTACAATCATCGCGACCGCATATTTAAGCGCTCTACATTCGGTTGCTTAACAATTATAATCAGGCCGACCTTAAGGAGTTAGCTGCGTGAATATTCATGCCCTTTAATAGACTTTCGGCTTACATTGTCGCTGCTGTATTTACTGTCTTAACAGATTAAACTCTCCCCCCCACTTCCCAACCCCCCTACCGCTAACGAAAGTGTTTACAATTTGACTGGCCCTTGATTTCATTTATCGAAAACAGTTTCAAGGTTGTTTTTGGTTTGTAATTTTACGATGAATGGCTTGTTATTTAATAATCACCGTTTATTTTGTAAATTTCGTTTCTACATTAATAATGTGGAGTCATTATTTGTAGAGTCAGAACCAGGAGTACTTCCATATCTCTATAAACAGTTTAAAATTATTATTATATTTTTTTATGCTATGGGGGGGGG
>LUGF01001007.1:148708-160800 GCA_001625245.1 Calycopis cecrops
GGGGGGGGCAAACAAGCAGTTTGAGACATTTTCATGACCACTAACGCCCATAGATATGCGCATAGAGGCTGTACAGATGCACTGCCATCCTTTCTCCTCCCACCTCCTTGGGCCAACGGCTACTTGCACACCGCACGATACGCGACAGCACAGCTGTCACATTACGCCGGTCTCGTGTAAGCGAGAGGTACCTCCCGTCCCTCCCGTTAGTCTTTGCACCGGCGAGATCATACAGAGGAATCGTGACATGTGTCACTCTGCTCTTTCTGCCTACTCTATTCGGTCGTCGAATTATCCATCTTGTAGTATCACGTGTAGAGCAAGATTTCACATCATATGGTGATGCAGTCTTTTATGAAATTATGTAGAGCGAATGTTCGAGTAAATTCCAAAAATCATGGTCAAGTAAAATGGAAAAAAAGTCCTAAGTAGCGTAGTATATAGTATTAACTGCACAAACACGTTAAAGAAAAACGAATACCGTACTTTATTGGGAATTTTTATTACTTAATAATATAGTTGTCTATTTGTCGTATGCGTATTGGTGAAATATGTCTTTTGGCATATCATTCTGTCCTCTGTTCTCGGGTTTTATTTATGAAGTCTGCAATGGTTGCGGTGTTTGTAATCTGCTTATCATTTTTTATTTGGGTAAGAAAAAAACATTAATAACTACCAACGACCATAAACTTATCCAGTTTTCTTATGATACCATAGATGCGTTGTTCTTTCACTCTATCCGCCTAATGAAATTCCAGCTTCTTCAAGCCAACGTATTAGCATAGACATTAGATGAACTAGATGTGTGTTGACAGACAATGACACTAGTTCTCTTTTACATCTCGGGAACCAAGTTAGGATAAAAACAGGAATATAATAATATAAGTTACAGGAATATAATAAAATAATATAAGTTTATCTAACAACACTGCTACGGTTGCATCCTAACGTAGCAGAGCTACTAACTCGTAATTCGGTCCTGTAAGCGCTATCTCAGCAAATTAACTTTAGCTACGGAAGTTGTAGCACTGCTACGCAAATTCGTAGCACGTTTACGAGAATTTTATCAACACTTCGAATTTGAAGTCCATTCGGACTTCAAATTCGTCTTAACCTATATTTGCGGCAATCCTAATTTAATGAAAGCCGATATAGCTGATTCCTTGAAACACGAAAAGCAGTATATTAAGGATGAGTCACAAAATTATCAGTAACAAAAATAATACGAAGTAATTAAAAAAACAAACAAAAATAAGAGAGGCCACCTTATGCAATGCAATGTGGTTCTTAAACTATTTTTTTTTTGGAATAAGGATGGATATGCATCAGCATTTTCTTCTGTCGTTCGGTCATTGCGAACCGACATTATAGCAAGCACAATAGTTTGCAAGGCTTAAACAACAATGGAACAAATTATAAATAATGGAATTCTGAATTCAAATGTAAACAGCTTAAGGGGGTTCATAAGTGTAGCTCATGTGGAAATCACTAAACTATGTAAATTGGTACAAAATGCCAGACGCTTATTGTGCAATTTCATAGTAATCATAGACGTTACAGACATGCAAGCCGCGGTAAATGCTATGTATTATATTTTATTTACATAACCAAAATGTAGAGGCTACATAGTTATATCTCTCATTTTATCTATCCTCTCTTTTAACTTATGAATAATGAAAACGCAAAAAGTTACTATTATTATAAGTGTAAAGACTAACTTTAACATTTATAATAATACTTCTACTTACTGCTATTTAAATATAAAAGTTATTATTTATGTTTGTGGCTATTTCGCGCAGAAAAGTAAGTATTAAATAAATTTTGATAAAATTTGGCTCAAATGAAGATTTCAACCTCGCAATACATGTAAATTGATCCTATAATAGATATATTAAGTATAATAAATAAATTGATCCCGAAAAATGATTTCTCTTTCTATTTCTCACAGATTTTACAAAAGTAAAATTACTGTGGGAGCAGATAGTTAAGCATAATTTAAATATGAGTTACGAGGTGACCTACGTGCTGCGTTCTAACTTTATGGAGGCGTTTACCGAAAAGAACTAAAATATAATATTTTTTAAGAGTACGTGCAGGATGATCTTATTTAATCTTTAAAATTTATCTCTAAAATCTTGGAAAACTAAGTAATTTTTCGTGATCGAATATTCCGAAGAATTTTGATATAATATCAAGATTAATATATTTGACACGATCTATGGCTTAAATGCTTTCAGGGATTTTTAGGTGGGATAAAAAATTACTTCGTGGAAAAAGATTTGGGTATTTATGTTTATAATAATTGAGGATTAGTTACTAAATTAACACTGTATATTATATAAATCATAAATTTATCGAAGGTATACTTTCAGAGTTTTTTTACTTTACCTAATAGGTAACCCTGTTTCTATGACTCCGTTGTCTATCTGTCTGTCATCAGGCTGTATCTCATAAACCGTGACAGCTAAAAGTTGAAATTTTTACAAATTATGTTTTCCGTTGCCGCTACAACAACAAACACTAAAAATACAGAGAAAAAACTATAAACATGTTTTTGGTGGTGATGCAGCAGTAGCGCGAATGCGAGGCGGTTGCTAGGCAACGGCCTATGATGACTGGTTTTTAATATTTAATTTTTCATACGTTTTCAATCAATTTTTTATTAGTTCATTTCATAAGCACAAGAAGCAAGCAAATTGTTCACGTTGTAAGTTTAAGTTATTCATGCGTACACACACAACATGATAGATTTGGCTTGACCGATATTTGCATACGAAAATTAATGAGATATTTCTGTCGCCGGTGCTCCACTATGCTCAAAATTTTAATGAAACCGCGAACTCTACCAGTGGGTAAAGAATTTCATGAATTTAAATTTTGTAGACACATTCAGTTTACGGTAACGATGGAGAAAATTGAGCCACTTTTAATGAGATCGTAACATTACGTGAATAAAGATTGCGTTGGGACTTTATAAGGTTCAATCATCATCTGCTTCAATCCTAGCACTATTGTTTCTGTACCATTATTATTGTAAAAATATTATTTATAATATGCAATGTGTTTGTATTTTTATATTTTTTACTTTTACATCTCATCACATTATGAGGCCCGCTGAGCTTGTTTCGCCTGTTCTTCTCAAGACAGAGCTAGCGTTGAACCGGTGCACAGTGGGAACCGTTCATACAAGAGCATATCAAAAATGGTTATAACGAAAGTCGGAATCTCCTAGCAATGTTGATATTTTTATGTACTCAAATAGTCAAACTATGAGATTATTACATAGCATTTTTAGTGTTTTTTTTTAATGTAAGTTACTTAAATCGGTATTTAAACACGACCGATCGATTACGCTTTGATTTCGTAACACATATTAATAATAATTCAAACCTAGATCCTGCATTATTTTTCATAGCATTTATAATAGTATTATATATTATTATAATCCTCAAGCCCTTCTCTTTTTGAAACTGTGATTTGATTTTTAATTAATAATTTTAAAATATTTCCTGTTATATCATGGGCTCTTCATTTTGTCTTTATTTAATTTTCAATTAGAGTTTTCACTGTTGCCGCCGTCTGCCGCTGCGCAAATATTTCTAGTTTTAGATACCTTAGTTATCAAACAATAAAAGGCAAATAAAGAAAATTTGCGCAATTCTGCGCTTTTATTAGTTATATTGAAAAATGTCGCTCAAGGTAGACTTCATTTTTTGCACTTAAAATATACACAATTCTTATTTTTACTATGTCGGCTACATAATGATAGTAATATTTTTTATTTTGATAGGTACTACCTACTAATGTACTTACCTACTCATTTACGCTTTAAAAAATAAGATCTTATTTTATTATTTTGATATGTAACGAGCACCTTCTTAGGATCCAATGGACTATCATTGTAGGAGTAACTTTTCTTAATTTTTCTATATTTTTTCCATTTTTGTAATAAATATACGCATATGTACTCTAGTTATTGCTTGTAACTTCTTTTAATTTAAAAAAAATGACCTTATTTTACATCTAAGTTGTTTTAAAGTTTGTTTAATTTCACTTTTTCTATTTTGAAGATTTATTATAAATAAAATAAATCATATTAATGGTTGATATATCTTTTATTCTATTTCACAATATCCCTTATTATGTGAAAAAAGTTTCAAAACAATTGATTGACAAACAAAAAAGTTATCGATTTTTGATATGGAGAACTCTGTTTGGACCCACTGTGCGGTGGTAGATTTAACTGTTGACGTTCAAAAAGAGATTTATGTAATTCTTTTTTTAATAAAAGCTTTTTCTTTTCTTTTTTTTCACTGGATAATGGCAATAAAATCTACACCAACTCCCCTAAGTTAATATAATATGAATTGTAATAACATTAAAAATTTTATACAACCAAATATACTTGTATTTCACTGGTTATTTCAGATCTGGACTTATGTTAAAATTTCCAGAGAGTTATAAAACACATATGTGTGCGGTTTTGAATAAAACAACACATTTGAGTCCAGGATCGGGGGCACGGGGTTAAATGTACCCCGTATTTTATTTCGCGTTGCAATAAAAACTGTACCTAAAAGTCAGACTTCAAACAAATGCTAATATGCAGTGCATAATGTGCCATTAACCTTGGCCATAAACGTTATTTATTAGTGCCAGCCAGCGCCGAACGGTCATAATGCGGCCTGGCCTGACCTCTACTGCGCTCTACATAAGGTCCAAAATATGTAGAGTTTACAGGATCGTAAACAACTATGGCATTAATTTAATAATATTCTCCCGCGACTGTTCCGAACACTTGGCACTGGCCCAAATGCAATGAGGCTCGTGCGTGGGGTGGAAGAAAGTCGTTGAATATGGAGATTTCATTGAATACAGGCGTGTTAGCCTGAATCACTCTATTGATATTATTGCACTAGGTCCGACCGTTGTTAGAATGGTAATTCGGCGCGAGGGACAGGGTAATATGGTTTCCTGCAGATTTTATTGCCAAGAATCATCAGTTTGCTTAATATATTGAGAAAACCTAAAATACGCATGATGCCAGCGTAAAGTAAGACATATAAGCTGACGCGTTTCATGAGGTTTGTAAGTATCCGGTGGCTCATAGATGAAGTAAGAAGAAAGAGGCTAAGGCATTTGCAACTATAAAAATAGAAGAAATATCCTGGAATTTTGTGAGTTGTGAGTTGAGTGTTGTCTTGCCATTCTAAGCTCTGTTGTTTTTAGTTGTTAGTTAAACTCTCACAAGTAATTGTAGTACCATAAGCTACAATAATCCAGTAGCTTATGCTATGGTTATGTGTAACTTATGTATAAAATTTTACAACAAAACTCTTATACATATTCCTTCTGTTGCACATGTAACCTCAAAAGAAGCGTTGATCCGACAGTTATAGTCGACGTAAAATGCTCACAGAAAATTCTTCGCGCTTCTTCCGCGACTCAACACGACGTGAAAACGTGCTCTACACGCCGTCTACTAAAATATACGAGTAGTTGTATGTGACATATATTTATCGACGTTTTTATATACCATAAAAGTGGCAATCGAGCAGTTTTGGTGACCACAGACGCAAGACAATCGCGTAGATAGGTTGGCCTCCTTCTCCTTACTCAACTGATCATAGGAAACGTACAAAATGCACAAAATTTGACATAACAGTAATTATTTTTATGCACAATTCATTTGTACAGAACTAACTCTTAATATAATTATAATATATGATGATACAGATCTCTATGGCCGTCGATTCAGACGTCGTACCTACTCGTCCTATAACTACACGTCCACGCCCAAATGAGCTCCACAATCGCATTCATATGCCAATTTGAATATAGAACAATCGATATTCTAGAAGGATCCTATATTATAGTACAGGAGTGCGTGCGACCTCAGAGTTATGTAAAAAGGGAACGCTATTGAAGTACGCGCAATAATTCTCGTGGTAAAGCCTATCTATTACTATCATTCAATGTGGAACGGCAGCGGCTCGTGGCTCTTTTCGTTCTTTTCACAAGTAAATTAATGGGAGGGCTCACGCAAAGGATTTTTTGTGTCATATTTTGGTGTGCATTTTATAAGCTTATAGCGTGTTTGATGTCATTACGGCACCCATCATTTTATTATCTAAATACCCTTTTTAGTATACATATTTAATATTGGCATAAAATTGTATGCATATTTTATCAACACAGTATTGTTGTTATTTTCAGTGATCTACGTATGTAGATTTTTACTTACAATCTACGTATGTAGATCACTGAAAATGATTGTAAGTAAAAAGTTTCAAATAAAAATATTTTTATATAAATGCTACATTTATCTTTTTTTTACTATTCATTTGTTGTTCAATAACAACTCGTTCGTTGTTTTTATATTCAATCAATAATTCCAGGACAAATTGAAGACCACATATTTCAAAACACTATGGAATTAATGCGCTGAGTCGGGACTGAGCGCTTTAATTTCTTCGTTCACATTTATATATCTTTTTATGCACAAAAAAAAAGGGCCAAAAAACTATTTATTTTTCAATGATGCTTACTATTAATCTGCCCGTGATAGGTTTTCTTTGCTCTCATTTTTCCTATCTTTTTATAAGTTTTTTTTATAGAATAAGGGTTGCCCCTTCGAGCAGTCAGAGCCACTTTCATGAATACCGACGCCCATAGACATCCACACAGGGGCTATACAGATGCGTTGCTCTCAATTCTCCACCCTCCTACATGGGCCACCGGCTACTCACACACTCCACGAATAGCGACAGCAGAGCTGTCACTTTACGCCTGTCTCGTGTAAGCGAGAGGTACCCGGCCGTGCAGGCCCGATTCGGCTGTTATTATTATTATTTGTTACAAAAATGTTCTCCTCGAAATCTTGAAGTTTTTTAATATAAAACTTCTTCAGAATTGTTGCGGTTCAAATGCTCCAACACGCATCTGGTGACTGGTTTACCCCTTAACAACTATGATTCCGATGAAAACGGTACGCGCTATAAGGCATTATGTGAGGCCTGTGTTACGCTCGACCGGTTACTGTTTCACATGATTTTTCTTTACATATTTTGTTCAACCACTCGCCTTCAATAGTTTCTTATACAGTAAACTCCAAAAAATAATATTCTATTCATAGTTATGTTATTTGCATTCTGACATCCCGATATCATTGACATTTTTTTTAAGTGCAGTTAAATTCTGTATTTTTTTTTGTATTTTTATATTGGTACCGTACTATTTAGAAATCAAGTTTGTATATTAAAACAAATAAAAATAAAAATCAGTAATTAAATCGCTGATTCTTATCCCCTGTACCGTGGCCTTGGAGGAGGTTTCGTCATGCTTACGTTTCTCTGTACCATATTGTGACAGTCGCAAATATAATTTGGTTTTCATGTTACGATTTACCAGTGACTGTTACTGCTTTAATTATATTCTGTAGCAAATTTTTGAAATTATTTTTAGATTTGATCATTTTACATAATAAAATGGTATATTGCTTTCATTGGCATATATATTATAGGCTTAATACAAATATTATATATGGAGGACTTGCCTGGTAAACATATAATATTGCAATATATCTGTGAAACGAATTTATTTAATTAATTAATGTTTTCAGATTCATATGATTTCTGAATAAATCAGAGCAACCAGAAATAAGTTTAATGAAATTAAAAGATATTAGAAATAGTGCACTGCTGCCGATTCAGAGTAGGAATGTACTTCTCGCGAACATAAAATCATCTTAATAATAATGAAATTAGGTTACACGTGGAATGTATTTCAGGTACCATCTCAGCAGGGTCGAATCGGAGATTGTTATATCGCACTCAAACCAACTAAAACCACTCCGTTTCCTATCTTGGTGTTCTATAGGCCAAGATATTTCCTGGAAACCAATGATCCTTGGATACCTCAAAAGACTTAGACCACCGGTTCCCCCTTTAGATCTGACCGAAAGTTGTGAAGGCTGAATAGTAAGTTGTGCATGAAATACTTCATGCTGCCATCTTCAGTCTGCTTCTACTAGGATGTCTGGCAGTCCCGACACCCCCAGGCCAGAGCTCATGGTGGTCGGAGTTCAATGGTTATCTTCTGGTGCCCGGTGAGTCTTATACGGGACGGGAGAGTCAGTACTGTTTTATTTGTTTGTGTCTTTTAATTGTCTTATAAATAAAGAATTGTTTTACTTTCCTATCCAACACAAAACGCACCTGCTGCAGCAGCTCCAAAGGAAAGAATAACAGGCTATTGCATCTTCAAGAGACGACGTCGAAGTAGGTACTTGCATTTTCACATAGTTAGACCTAGAGGGAAAAAGTATAATACTTTCCCCCATAGTACACTTTAATATACCCATGACTATAACATTAACGGCAGAAGAGAGGGTTGCAGTAATGATAGTAGCCACTATAATATTCATAATGAAACGCTTAATTGAGTACGCGAATATTGCTCATTAGAGCTAAGCTATTAGCTGAAACAAAGCGGTGATATCAAGTGGATGGCAGCTAAGTTATAGTAATAACAGCTTGTTACGAGCATAATTAAGGGTAATGTGGAAAATAAATTCATATGCCTTATTAAACAGGCGAGTTACACGGCAACTTAAAACTTGAGAGTTCTTGTTATGTTCCTATATAACATTATATTATAGGTAAGTAACCCTCAAGTAGGGTCTTTTTGAAAATTTAAGGGTTTTTGTTTATTTCTTGACGTAACGGTAAGATCACTTGATGACGAATGATTGTGCATTACTTTTAAGTAAGGTTATTTTTTTTCTAAGCTAAATTTTTCGTACACAAATACAGTTATTTTTTTAAGCATAGGAGGCAAACGAGCACGTTGGATCAGTATATTTTTGATAGGATAAATAATTACCCAAAAAGTGCAAAGTTAGCGTGGTTAAACCACAAAACGCTTCTGTGACATCAATGGCAAGTTTGAACTGCTATATTATAGATCGATCACATAAGAAATGTTTTTGTCGTTATTCAAGAGTAAACTTTATTGTGCTGGCCAATTTTTAAATAGGAATAGTGTCATTTGATTGTAACGTAGACTAATATAGACACATAAATCATACAGACGCTGTAGATCGAGGGCAGGCCAGGCAGAAGTTGATCTAGTAATAAGATATGACATTTGTTGGCTTCCATATCATAAAGCATTGTTAAGTCGCATTAATTTGTGGGAGAATTTCAATCTTATACGGCCTCCGCGGCCATGATCCTCTCCGTGAGTCATTGAAAATGAAAAAAATAATATGCAAAAGTTTTTATTAAAAAAAGAATTATAGTAATTACTTTTTTAACGTCAACATCTACCACCGGTTCAACCCTAGCACTGTCCTGAGAAGAACCGGCGAAATCGGCGAAATTTTATCATCAAAATCACGTCAAGCTCGCGGGAAGAGGGACATTTCAAACTCTCCGGCCATGATATTAATAATTAAAATAGCTATTACAAACTCTCTCATATCGGTATGTATTACTCTCATCTGCGAGAGAGGTGGGTCGTTCCTCCATTCGGCCCCAAACCTGGTCTTGTCGCCCGTTTAGCAGTCCGACAAAGCTGTTATGGGCTTCCCTTAGATCCCACAACATATATTCAGATCCATAAAAAGAGAAATTTACTATATAATTTATAATTATTTTTTTTTCCGTTATGCTATAATAGTAGTTTATGCAACTGTCATAT
The DNA here is from genome assembly GCA_001625245.1 of Calycopis cecrops. Lineage (NCBI taxonomy): Eukaryota > Metazoa > Arthropoda > Insecta > Lepidoptera > Lycaenidae > Calycopis > Calycopis cecrops. Next base: position 158,411 of record LUGF01001007.1, read on the forward strand.
AATGAAGGGTATTAAAATACGAGTGTGAGTTTTTGAAACGAGCGAAGCGAGTTTCAAAATAGTTAACGAGTGTTTTAATACCCGTGTTATATGCAGTTGCATACACTACTTTATCTTCACTAATGCAATTAATCAATTAATAAAACATTGCGAAACATTAAATTCACGCGTAGGTACGTATCTTGTCACATCGAACCGACGCCTGTTTGACCGACGAGGCGACGACTGCTTGACCGACGAGGCGACGACTGTTTGACCGACGAGGCGATGACTGCTTGACCGACGAGGCGACGACTGTTTGACCGACGAGGCGACGACTGCTTGACCGACGATTTAAAATGTAATGTTCTTGAAGATAAATAATTTTATTAAATACTTTAATATGATTGCAAAAATTGCGGCGCGTAAATATATACTTTTTTTAATTTCAGTAAGAGTTAGTGCCACACTGCATGCTTGCATGCAGCCGAATTGGGCCGGCACGACCGGGGAGGTACCTCTCGCTTACACAAGACCGGCGTAAAGTGATAGCTGTGCTGTCGCGTTTCGTGCGGTGTGTAAGTAGCCGGTGGCCCATGGAGGTGGGAGGAGAAAGGAGGGCAGCGCATTTGTATAGTCTCTATGCGGTTGTCTGTGGGCGTCGGTAGTCATGAAAATGGCTCCGACTGCTCGTTTGCCCCCCTTTACCAGAAAAAAAAAATCAATGTTAAAATACTAGCTTTAATGTTAAAATATAATGTGAAAAAATCACATGACTTTACTATTAAATTTCTACTAAACAGTAGATTATTCGTTGTCTGTGGTGTTCGTTTTTTTTTTTATTTTTTTGTAGAGCATTGTCTCTTTCTCGCAAATCCTTCGCAAGCTGGCATTGAACCAATGAGATCGCAGCTGCAGCGCGCGCAGGGCCAATCAGGAGCGAACGCGCGCAGTTAAGATTTTTGAAATAAGGCTCTCTTACCACTCTCTCTCTCTCTCTCACTCTCACACAGTGTTATAATGAGATTTTACGATATCGATTTGGATATTATAAAATCATGTCAATTGAGTTTTTTGTTGTCTGAGCTATAACAGTTGTTATTATAAGTCAAGTATTGGAAACATAAGTAGAATGTTACAACATTAGTGTCGATAAAATACATTAACATATTATATTTAATTAAATAAAAATTATTAGACGATTAGAAAGCTTAACAATATTCAATATACTCTTCTAAAGAATGCCTGAATGTAACTTATTATTTTGTTGCTCTTTAACGATCGTAACCTTGTGTAATGTAAATATCTGATACCAGCTGTGTGTTATATAAAATATAACATATAAAGGCACGTGCAATAAAATAAATATTATAAAACCATGTGTTTGTATATTTTATTGATGCTGTGCGATGTATTTCTGTTTTATGCCTCCTAGTTTATGTGAGTAACGGTTTTATCCGTGGCTTTGCTCGCATCCCTAACTTTTTTGGCAATAAAAGTTTCTTTGTAAATATGTTCTATATAATAATACCTCTAGGAATATGGGTAGTAACATTCATGATGATCAGTTGAATAATTTTTACGTGAAAGCGTAACACAGACTTACATTTTTACATATTTTATTATATTTGTATTTTTTATTTATAGAATATGGAAGCTGGCTATAACTAGCTATTATGTTATTGTGTATTAAAATAAAATAAAACGAGTTAAGAAGAAACTTTTGTAGAGTAAGCTCGGATTATAAAAATGTAATAAGTTATTAACCCTTCGACAGTGCAGGAACCTATAGCACAGATTAATAAACTTAACAGATACTTCACTCCCATACAAAAGTGTCAATACCTACCGGTATAATTACCTACAAAATCTCGCTCATGTTCACAGCGAAGAAAAATGCACCTTATTTACGCGCAAATAGAGATGCAGATTGTATGGCTTACGTGCAAACACGTCATAGAACAAATGCGCAAGGGTTGGTAGTAACATTATTTTAGTAATATTTAACAAATATTGTGAAATATAAATAATTTTTATTCGTTAATTAGTTTAATAGATGTATACACATTATTCAATACGAAACTAAAGATGTTTTTAGATGGAATAATCCATAGCACAAATAAAAACGGATAAATAATAGATAATAAAAAAGTTAGAATTTTAATGGACTTCTTTTTGACTCCGGCTGATCGTTGTCCCCTATAGGTACTATATAAAAAGCAACGGGTAGGTACTAGAAAAAATAAGTACTTATGCACGTAGTAGGTACCTACATAATATTTATATATACAATACGTCATGTATGTTTTAGGTTTCCGTACCTAAAAAGTAAAAATGGGACCCTATTACTAAGCCTCCGCTGTATGTCTGTCACTAGACTGTATCTTATAAACCGTGATAGTTAGAACGCT
>LUGF01001007.1:162514-218954 GCA_001625245.1 Calycopis cecrops
GAGGAGAAAGGAGGGCAGCGCATTTGTATAGTCTCTATGCGGTTGTCTGTGGGCGTCGGTAGTCATGAAAATGGCTCCGACTGCTCGTTTGCCCCCCTTTACCATAATAAAAAAAAATCAATGTTAAAATACTAGCTTCAATGTTGAAATATAATGTGAAAAAATCACATGACTTTACTATTAAATTTCTACTAAACAGTAGATTATTCGTTGTCTGTGGTGTTCATTTTTGTTTTTATTTTTTTGTAGAGCTTTGTCTCTTTCTCGCAAATCCTTCGCAAGCTGGCATTGAACCAATGAGATCGCAGCTGCAGCGCGCGCAGGGCCAATCAGGAGCGAACGCGCGCAGTTTAGGATTTTGAAATAAGGCTCTCTCACCACTCTCTCTCTCGCTCTCACACAGTGTTATAATGAGATTTTACGATATCGATTTGGATATTATAACATCATGTCAATTGAGTTTTTTGTTGTCTGAGCTATAACAGTAGTTATTATAAGTCAAGTATTGGAAACATAAGTAGAATGTTACAACATTAGTGTCGATAAAATACATTAACATATCATATTTAATTAAATAAAAATTATTAGACGATTAGAAAGCTTATCAATATTCAATATACTCTTCTAAAGAATGCCTGAATGTAACTTATTATTTTGTTGCTCTTTAACGATCGTAGCCTTGTGTAATGTAAATATCTGATACCAGCTGTGTGATAAATAAAATATAACATATAAAGGCACGTGCAATAAAATAAATATTATAAAACCATGTGTTTGTATATTTTATTGATGCTGTGCGATGTATTTCTGTTTTATGCCTCCTAATTTATGTGAGCAACGGTTTTATCCGTGGCTTTGCTCGCATCCCTAACTTTTTTGGCAATAAAAGATTCTTTGTAAATATGTTCTATATAATAATACCTCTAGGAATATGGGTAGTAAGATTCATGATGATCAGTTGAATAATTTTTACGTGAAAGCGTAACACAGACTTACATTTTTACATATTTTATTATATTTGTATCTAGGGATTATAGCCACATAAGACAAGATTTTTTATTTTTTATTTATAGAATATGGAAGCTAGCTATAACTAGCTATTATATTATTGTGTATTAAATTAAAAGAAAACGAGTTAAGAAGACTTTTGTAGACTAAGCTCGGATTATAAAAATATAATAAGTTATTAATAGATATTGCAATCAGTTTCAAAGAATATAGAGATTTTATTTATGGTCACAATAAACATAAGAGAATTTTCGAATAGAGTTTTTTTTTAATTTAACCAATGTTTGTAAGAGGTAGCGCCACACTGCATGCTTGAATGCAGCCGAATTGGGCCGGCACGAGCGGGGAGGTACCCTCGCTTACACGAGACCGGTGTAAAGTGATAGCTGTGCTGTCGCGTTTCGTGCGGTGTGTAAGTAGCCGGAGGCTCATGGAGGTGGCAGGAGAAAGGAGGGCAACGCTTCTGTATAGCTTCTATGCGGATGTCTATGGACGTCGGTAGTCATGAAAGTGGCTACGACTGCTAGTTTTCCCCCCTATACCATAAAAAAAATAAACAAATAAATATTCAATTAAAAAACAGAAGCGCTGGAGCCTTAATCGAACGAAATAAAATCTAAATTAATTTAAAAAAAAGCAAAGGATTTCTATACAACCGTTAGTTCTATATTCAAATTCGAAAATGGAATTTGCCAAGTCGTTAATCAAAAACGATGCCAAATTTATTTATGGGGCTGCGACAATGGCCAAACATTTTACGGTTTATTCCGGTACAAAAGTGGCTCGTACCCATCCGTGCCGACGGTGTACCATTTAGGGGCCTTATTGTGTGCACACACGCGACCAAAGTTTCGGCAAATGCGTGTTTCATTCTTGTAATTGTTATAACTCAAACTGAAATATGCGTTACAAAGAGAAAAGGATAAAATGATGCGATGAAAATTTATACAAAAAATCTGTAAAACGAAGCTTAAAATCTTTAAAATAGGGGTGTTTTTTTATTTTTTAATGACTTCCAACTACCGTTTTCATATTATACATTAACACAGTTGTTATCACACATGTTGTCATCCGTCCTTTTCCCCCCAATGGTCCACAGGGTTCACACATCACACAGAATGCAACTGCATAGCTGTCATTTATAAAGCGGTATTACGTGAACGAGAGGTACTCCTCTTGGGTAAATTGCAGCAATGTTCTTAAATGATAATAATGGAAAACTATGGTGTATTTATGATCTTCATTACTATGGGAACATTTTATAGCTATCTACCTTATTATTAGACGGCTAGCGTGTTCGTCGCACAATAAAAAGTCCATGTTATCTACATACATCAATTCTACAATTATTTATTTTTTTATAATTTTATAACATTGATGTAAATGTAACTTGAATGAATAAAAAGTGGAAATAGTATAAAAAAAGTATATTATTTAATGAAAATTACTTTTTTAATTTAATTATATTGAAAACTTACCAAAAATTTTCTTAAATAATATTGCTAATTGACGTCCTAATGAATAGTGTTTATGACACGAATTGAAAAAAAAAACATTTGTTATTCCCCTTGCTCCTGTTTTCCTAATAAATATTTAATAAAATTATTGCCGAGTATGATCTTTTCAATAATAAAAATTCAATAATGGAGAGTTTTAATCTATATCATTATGCAGTTGCACCCTCCCGCACCCCGTCCTCTTTAGTAGGCTACTCACAAACTGCACAACACTCGACAACACAGCCATCACTTTTAAGTGTAAAATTTATAAAGTAGAACATTTTTCTCTTTTTAAGGCGGCCAAAGTAACTCCCATTCACATTCCAAGCAAGACAATTATAAGGAAATGTATTTGTAATTAGCGCCGACAAAGAACTACCATTAGTGAAATGGTGTAAGCGTGAGCGTCTAATCACTGACAGCTTATCGTCGCATAAGGAATGCTAGTTTTTGTTATGCGAATATATTCATTTTTTATTAACCACCTGTATATAAATTAGTATTTTATTAAATGTAAAATTATTGGTAAAGTGGAGAAAGCACAACTTTACAGAAAGTGTCTAGAGTCTTCATGTGGATGGAGAAGACAAGGGCAACGTATCTATATAATCCCTTGTTTTCTAGACACTTATAGTCCCAGACAAAGCCTCGACTTTTTTAATCTCTTCTACAAAAATTCTATCCAAAACGGACGCACACTTAATCCAAAATAGGCTAAAGATAATGAAACGTGCGGGAAACAAAAACTGATGAATCATTAATTCAAGTCAAGATTATACTTGCGGCACGATTCAACTTAGTTCACTTAGTTTACATAGCCGTTAACTTACTAACTTGTGACCAATTACCGCTCGGCCACTTTCTCAATTACTTAGCAACTTTGTGTTGAGCTATTTGTGATATACTAAACTGTAATACAATCTTTTTTATATAGTGTGACATTAGCATTAAGGTTATACAGACGTTGCTCTTCTTCCTCCTCTCACCTCTATAGGCCAACGGATACACACCACACGAATCGCGACAGAACAGCTGGCGCTTTGCGTCAGCATCGTGTAAGCAAGGTGTACCCTACTAGTCGCGCCGGCCTAATTCTTTTTCAAAGCAACGTGGTAGTACTTTTTACTTAGCAATATCTTCCTACATCTTTAATCTTAAATTGTTTTAAGCGGTTGCTACAGGTTGATATCCTCCCATACGGTATCCATTGCGCCGCAGTACCTCCTGGACATGTGATAATTCCTCATCCATGAACTCAGGGTCACACAAGTCCCGTGCTCTGTTGAACAGTGAAGTCACGACGGATTGTAAATGTCAAGGATGGTGGTGAGACATAGCATTTAAATACTTATCCGTGTGCATTGGTTTCCTGTATACGGTGTGCGTTATGGATCCATTCTCTCTGACGATCACCTTCACGTCAAGAAAAGGCAAACATCTTCCTGATTCCAGCTCGAAAGTGAATCCTATGTTAGGATGCAGTGAGTTGAGATACTCCAGAAACTGTTTTACCTCCTGCTCCCCACCCTTCAATATACAAAATACATCATTGACATAGCGTTTCCACAACCTCACCTTCCACAGCTGCAGATCTATCATAGTCTCGATGTATTCCATCCAGATGTTGGCTATTACCCACCTGGAGGTAGTATTGTCCGTGGTACAGAAAGTAGTTTCCTTCAACGCAATTTCGGAGTAAAACCATGTAGGACTCAGATAGGCCTCGGCTTGGAGCCGCTTCCTGATCACCTCGAGGCATTACTTAATGGGTATATTAGTAAACAATAATTCTACATCAAAGCTTACCAAAATCTCATATGAACCCAACTTCATGCCTCTAATGATATCGACGAAATGCCGAGAATCTTTCACGAAAGATGGCGTTTTTCCTACAAGAGGCTGTAGCACCGATGCAATGTACTTCGCTAGATCATATATAGGCAAAGCAATCTGACTTACTATTGGGCGTAAGGGCACGCCAGATTTATGTTCTTTAGGGAGCCCATAAAATTTCGGTGGCTGTACGATTTTGGGTCTATACAAACGTTCAAAAACATCTTCCGGAAAGAGATGTTCGTAATCTCTGACAATGGCTCTTACTCGACGTGTTACCCTGGCAGTTGGGTTGTACGACACTGATTTATATATCTGATTATTTCGCGACAAATCACTCACCTTACAGTCATAATCGTTAGTATCCATAATCACGGCTGAGTTCCCTTTATCCGCCTTAAGCACAAGGATATCCTCAATCTTGCGAATTGCATGAAGGGCTTCACGCTCATCCATGGTGATATTACTTTTCGGCAACTTGGCTCTTCTTAAAATGACTGCAACATCCTGCCTCAACACCTCAGCGTCACTAGGCGGCACCTTATTGAGAATCAGAGCTTCCTCCACACTACCGATAACGTTCTCATATGGGATTTGTCGCGGTGTCAAAGCAAAATTTAAACCCTTTGCCAATACACTCTCTGTTGCGTTATCCAAAGGTGTGCTGGATAAATTAATTACAGTGTTAGGCAAACCCTGCCCTATCGCTGCACCACCCTGTTTAGTTTCGGTGTTAATTTTACTTGTAGATCGAGAACGCAGCGTGTCAAATTTCCTGTCATGCTTTTCACTGCACAACTCAAAAATTCGCGCCGCCTGCTGAAAAGTTATCCGGTCGCACAAGTCGAAATCCACAGGGGATAATACCGCACTACACTCACTATGCAATCCATACAATTCACCTCGCACTCTGTCCAGGTCCCTAAAATGGTTTCGAATTAATTGTTTCAATAGACGGACACTCGCAGTCCTTAGAATATTACGGGAAAACGCAATATCACTACGTGTTTTAACCCGTACACAAGTAGGTAATAAGTTCCAATCGCAGCACTTTTAAAAAAAAACTAACGATGTTTCCAAACGCGCACTTTTTACCCGCAAATATTCTAGATGTTTAATTTTTGTTGTTAATCTTTAATGTTTAATCTTTTTTTTGTATCTTTTTACACACTGCTACTAATTCTAGGATAGGTACTCGGCGATGGTGTAGGACGGATGGTGTAGGCGGTTCACAGTTGACGAGATACTCACTAAAACCTATGTTATTAGCAGCATTAAATGATTATTTATTAGATACTCGACTAGAGATCAGATAAATATCGTATATTCAATATAAATATTGTACTCAATGTGTGAGATGTTGCCTTGTAGTCATATTAGAAAATATATATTCGCAAAGTGACATGTTGTCGAATCTTGTGTGTTTTCGGTACGATTCTCTAAATTCTAATAACAGTCCGGGGTCGGAAAGTCGCGGCGCTACCTTCGTGCCTCAGAGAGCACGGTAAACCGTCCGTCCAGTGCAGGATTTCTGATGACTCTTAAATAGAGTTATAGATATGGTTATTTACATGATGATATATACGACGGCTTATTACTATAAAATACTTATTTCTTGTGTGTGTTGATCTGTTGTTGTATCGGCTTTAAGGCTAATGCAACCGCCAAACGCGCCACCTGCCAAAACATTTCGTAACAAAAAAAAAGTTTGAAACAACACAAATTACTATTCTCCCGTTGTTACATCGGAGGCTTTTAGGGCTTTCACGTCACAAGTCATATGTCGAAGAGATTTACAAGTTGTTTGTATTCGAAACAGGTTGAGAGCTCGTCAATAAGGCTCACCCCTAATGGGCCCGATAAAGTTATCGCCCGCATTATGCGCCGGTTTTTCCGCATTTTCGCACTTCACAGCGAACTGAGAGAGCAACTTTGTAAATGCTCTAATGTGTTACTCGGGAGACGGAAAGTTTCGCAACGTTTTATTGTGATAGAGCGAAATTCAGAATGAGGAATATCAAAATTGTAGTTTAAATTTGGTTACAGCTTACTCTTTTTGTTGAATTTTATATTATATAGGGCGGCAAAAAATCGAAGCCTTTTGGTGACCATTACCATAATTTGTAAGATATATCTAAATACAGAATAGAATAGAACTTTATTTAACATAATTAAATTATTAAGTACATAATATGTGTGAGGCTCTTCATGGAGGTTCACTTCTATTTAGATTTTAACCCATCAAGCATGTCCAATGTAGTTTGATGAGTGTGAAGTACTATTGTCCAACAGTGGACTACAATAGGCTGATGATCATGAAAAACAGTTACTAAATTCAGGGATAATACACATATTAAACGGCGCACGAAAAATTTTAGGTACACAAAAAAAAACAAAGGAAGAAATGCAACGCTGGCAAAAAATAAATAAACAAAGTAAAATCAAACAGAAACATAAAAGAAAAATGAATAAAAAAAAACATTTAATTTATAATAATATTATTATTATGCCTAAACATACACAGGATAAAACACAACAGTGTAACTGACTCCTAAAATAGCAACCATTCAGTCACATCCTTCTAGGGTGAAACCACAACAAACAGTGGTGAGCAGAAGGTTTATATTATTGTTGCTAATATTGTTACTGTATTTGTTTTGAGTGTTATTTGGGTAAATAATATTTTAAACATATTTTGGTTAATACACATAATATATTATTTTCAAATATTAATATTTACTCTCCAATAGTGCCCAGCTCTGATGTGGAAGATCAACAAACAATCGGCGTTTGCTGCCCTCTGTATAGAGACTAGCCAACTGCGCAGTACAGTCTGATAAGGGAGGCAAAGCATTAGCTTTTTCTTGTGGGCTCCATCTCCTATCGGAGGTCGATGATTATTATGGCCACGTGGGCTTTAAATGTTGTAGCACGACAGTGGGTTAGTCTGTGTGAAATCAATCGACTAGGTTTTGAAGCCATATGTTCTGCGACAACCTGGTGTTCGGCGGCCTGGTATTTACCCAGCAGTAAGAGTCTGAGCAAGATATATTTGTCATTGCGCCTTTATGTCGCCAAAATATTGTATCAAGTCCTTTGATAAATACGAAATTTGACTGCGTACACTGCACACATTTTTTCCATTTTTAATTTATTTTAATCATATTCTCGCTGAAAAACCTCACAATGCAAAAAGGTAAACAGGTCTCGGAAATTTGTTGAGCGCCATTGAACCTGGGGTCATATGAATAGCAAGTTCTACAGCGGCCAACAGGCGTTGCAATACGAGGCTTAAATGGCACGAATCAAGGTTCAAATTTGTCTGGCAGAACCTTCATTAAACAATCATAATAGACATATTTACGGACGTTTCGTTTATTTAAAACGAACTCTTCACGGTCCAGTGAATGGTCTTTCGGCTCGTTTTCACTTTGTGTTTCAACTTTATCATATTTTTTCTATTTGAATGGGTTACTAAAAATACTAGAGCTATGATTCGCTTTATTTACATGGAAAGACTAGCTGCGCCACGCCGTTTCATCCACGTACGTTCCGATCCCGCGGAATTATCGAGATGAAAAATGTATGTTGGCCTATCCTCAGACTTACCCGATATGCACACAACATTTCATGAGAATAAGTCGAGCCGTCGGGAATAGTAACTAACATTGTGACACGAGAATTTTATATAATTAAGAGATTCTCCGAAATATTTTATTTTTGTAGTTTATGATAAAACAAGCAGTCAGAAGCTTTGGATGACGCTTTCGATACGCATTACATATTGCTATTCAGATGCGTTGTCGTCCTTTCACTTCCAATGGGACAATTATAAATGCGAGAAATTGTTCCTAAGGGATGCCATGGGACGATTTTCTGTTTTTCACGGGATCGAAATTTATGCAGGTGAAAACGCGGGGCGCAGTTTGTTCAAACATAATAGCTATCACTACACAATAGTGTTGTGTGAGCGAGAGTACTTACCTCGCCGGTTATGCACAACCAATACGTGAAGCATGACAATACCTCTTACTATACAATAAGAAGAGGGTACCTATTTAATAGGGGCTTCCAAACTTTTTCAAACGATGCACTTACGTATATACGCTGTAATTCTAAGAGCTCGGGATGCTGCGACTTAGCCCCCTAGTAATATGAAAATAAATTTATTGAATTTATTATAGGGACTTTAACAATAATAATTACAATAAAATTTTAAATCATTATAGATGTAGGTGTATAGTTTCAAACATTTTTTATCGGCAATTCTTATTGAATTGTGAAAAATATCTCGCTAACAAAAAGCTTAGAATTATATTTAGCTAAATAATAAAATAATAAAAGCTAAATACTAAGCTAAATATTATAAAGAAAAAAAAATATTCACGAGTAGTATAGCGTAGTAGAGTATAGGTAATATTTTATCACTAGTCTTACCCCGCGGCTTCCCACTATAATATATCCCAAGGGAACCATCGATTTTCGGTTATTAAAGCCCGACGAAGTTGGCTCGAGTCGGTTAGTAGTACTATATAAAATAAAGTTTATTTTATATTATAATATGCTTGCATGCAGCCGATTTTGGCCGGCACGACGGGGGAGGTACATCTCGCTTACACGAGACCGGCGTAAAGTGACAGCTATGCTGTCGCGTTTCGTGCGGTGTGTAAGTACCCTGTTGCCATAGAGGTGGGAGGAGAAAGGTGGCAACTGTATAGCTATGCGAATGTCTATGGGCGTCGATAATCATTAAAATGGCTCCGACTGCTCACTTGCCCTCTTATACCATAAAAAAAATATAACAAAATTGTTTTGAATGTAGATAATCCTATGAACGATGCAGAGTCAGCATCAAAATCGATTAAGAGGCCCGAATTTCCGAGGAAGTATTTAGTTTCTCGTCTATGTATATAAAATTGGATAATAAATAAATAAATAAAATAATAGTACATGGTCTCACCACAATACATATTTCTTAGCAACGATGATTAGGTGAAGATTATGATTGCCAAGAAATTAATAATATCTTGGCAATGCGTCTGGCGTGTATTCTTAAAGAATGAACATCATTTTAGGTACGTATGGTTATTGTTTCGGATTTCGTTTCGGATGGTTACGGCTTTACTATCTAACTATTAATATTTTTTTTACCGCGCGTCTATTTCTTGCGGAGTAATGTATTAAAAACTGTTTGGCGGTAAATTTATGTTTTGGAAATCCCGATCAAATCCAAATCAGCAGTTCTGCTGTTGATTTGGATAGCTACATCGACAATTTTTCCCGTCCATATACACATGGGGACAAGAGATCGTAATGTGTATATATTATGTAGTTGATTTATTCTAAATCATTGTATATCGAAATTCCTGGCTATCTGCCAAGTATAGTTGGCTCTCTTTTGACGCTGTGTATCAATATATGAGTCTCTATGATGAACTTATTATTGAGATAATTTCGATCATAAATACAAAGATATATAATAATTATAAGGATTAGCTTGTATATAAGTATTAATGTTATTAAGAGTTTTTGTTTGTACCGGCTCGAGTACAATTAGAAAAAGCCTTTATGATTTACTAAATATTATCTCTGCTGCACGCACATACGCGATAGAATATTTTTAAAAACGTTATGGATCCGAGTGAAATCTTTGATGTGACGTGACAAAAATAGCAGTAAAAAATGTATGAGTGTGTTTGTGTGGGGGTGAAAGTTAAGAATTTATATTTTTGATAAATGCGCGCTAGATGCTGGGACTGGAAACGTCAACGACTGTATGTTGACTCGATCGTTTGCCATTATGGTCAGATGAAAATAATCTTTCAATGAGTGACTGCAAATACAAAAAAAATATCACACCTGCAAAGCATTTTAGTATAGAAATCCCTTATCAAAATACTTGCTCCTTTAAGCCACTAAGTATTTGAAAGTTTTAGTTTTAGCTTTCATGAGTAATCCTCGCGTACCTTATTCCTAATAGAGAACGGAGTTTCTTATGTCGAACAAGACGATTTTATGTGCCAGTCCGTCCTCATAAAACACAAAATCCATCACAAAATTCTACCATATTGTAAACTACATAAGACTCAATTCACATTGCAAATCAAAACGGAATATTGGCCCGATGCTACGGTTCCTTTACTTATTATGTAAGTTTAAGATATCATGCAGTTTGGAAGTTTCCCGGATCTCTGCATCTGAATTATTTCATACAAATGCCTAGAGTATTAATCTATGTAATTCTCTGTAACAACTTGCGGCTGAGTTTGTAATGTCACGGGATTGACGCTCGTAGTTTCATCATCGGCTCTTTCGTTCATTTTATTAGTGATTGTATAAATAAAGTTGTGGTAGAACGCTATTTTTAGCAAGGAGACATGTTTAATTATTAATTATATTAATTATAGACAGTATATTTAATTAGTAATTAAGGAAAGTGGCTAAAGTACTATCATGGGAGAGGCATATTTTCAACAGTGGACTGCAATAGGGTGAGGATAATGATGATGAAGATGATGATGAATTAAGGAAAATTTCCACCAACGTTATTTAGGTGAGTTTTACCAGGTTTTAGTAACATCGTGCTCTCCTGCATAGCGTCCGAATTGGGCCAGCTGGCCACTCATGATGCAGCTGCAGTGACATTTATGACTTCACATTTCGTGCGGTTTGTAAGTAATAGGTGTTCCGTAGAAGGGAAAAACGGAAAACGTAACAAGTCTGCATAACAGTTATGCGGATTTTTATGGGTATCAGTGTCTATAAAAGGCTCCGAATGCTCGCTATTTCCGCTTACCTATATAATTTCAAAATCCCATTGATTGGTTGATGATTATTTTTGCTGTTTCGTATCAGGTTAGACCTTGTATTGGATTAAACGGATTAGAAATAAATTTATTGACAATTAATACTATGTTTATAATTAATCTAATACAATGAAAGATTATTTTTAAAATTCAATTTTAAATGAATAACGCCTTGAATTTGTTCTTAAAATTTGACCAAATATTTATAGCAGATGTGTCTGTTTTCTCAATTTGTTAAAATATATTAAATATTATATTTATTTTATTTATCGTGTCAGTTGTGCAACAACGGACAACAGAACAGATGCCAAAAACTAGAAAACAGGATTGCATTTCTTAAAATTGTACCCAAGTCGAAAAACGCAACACAAACAGTTCCCAAACCTGTACAGAATCCAAGAAACATAACTGCAGAAGATTTATCTTTAAAGTTGTTTGGCTCGCACCAGCTATAGGCTGACACGCAGGCGATAGTTCAATCTGTTTAATATACGACGAACTACGTTAGCAGTTCTTTAAAGAACTGTAACTTGAAAATTTTATATGATATTTGTATTTATAGAACTTGCTCTTGAATGAAATATTTTAATTTATAACTGCAAAGAGCATTTATCTTTAGTGTTGTTTGGCTCGCACCGGCGTTAGACTGACACGCAGGCGATAGTTAAATCTGTTTAATGTACCACGAACTACGCTAGCAGTTCTTTATAGAACTGTAACTTGAAAATTTTGTGTTACATATGTATAAAACTTGCTTTTGGATAAAATATTTTAATTTAATCATCCAAAATATCTAGACGCCTAAAATGTTAAACCAGTATTTATAAGAGAACTTTTAATGAAATATATGTATATTGTAAATACCTATATGTACCTATATGTAATATTTGTTTAAAAAATATTTTTCGTTATAAGACCAAATTATATATACAATATACGTACCCACTGTATGAAATTTGGTTTGCACGTTAGAAAATATATAACCTGCCGTAACATATCAAAAATAAGTCTTATAAATTAGTCTCTCGTATCTGTGGGTTTTGAGTGTAGGGGTGTGCTCGCGTCTTGAATATTGACTGTCACATGTTCTCCCAAATACCCTAAAAGATGTATAATTACAATAGGGATCGTCTGAACAAGTATCATAATCAAGAGATACTTGCCTAGTCATGTCAGCCGTATTCCACTGCAATGCTGCATGGCACTACTTCTTACCAACGAGAGACATCAAAGAAAGACAAAAATTAAGAGTCAGCTGAATAAAGGGTTCCGAATTAAAATATAAATTGCATATTAGAAGAGTTCACGGGCTCTTGAATTATGCATATAATCAGCTAAATTTAAAGATCAACTTCTTCATCATCATCATCAGCTTCGTAACCCTTTAGGGATATGAATGACAATGACAATTTAATGACTAAATGAAGGAGAGCATCGCATCTTCTGTAATGTGTAAATAAAATGCAATAAATCTTCAGTTTAATTTTTATAGTTAGGTCTATATTCTCGGTTTTCGTTTACTATAAATATTATAGGGGGCGAAATAAGTCGTTTTACATTGTACTAATTAAATCCGCACCCAGGTCCCAAAGAAGATCAAAAGTATAATAACCGCAGTGAAAATCGAGTTATTGATTTTAGCATAAACGTCAAATTAGAGGAGCAATTTCAGATTCAGAGATTCAGATTTCATTGATTGCGCTAGTGTAATGGCTATGGCTAATAGTAATACGTTTAACGTTTCGGCAGCTCACAGCCATGGCCCATTGGGGAAATGAGGAGGACAACGCATTTGCGGATAAACAAGTGTACACCAAATGGTTCCGATTGCACGTCTGTAGGCCAGCTGAGTTTATTTAGAGTTTGTTTCGCCGGTTCTTCTCAGGATAGGGCTAGGGTTGAACCGGTGCGGTGGTATATTTAATTGCTGACGTTCAAAAATAAATTTCTGTAATTCTATTTTGAATAAAAAAAAATCATTTTCATTTTTTTTATTTTGTAAATAAACTTATGAACCCGTAACTCTTTAATCTCCATTCTCACTTACTCCAATTGGTGCGCCCCTGCAATAAAATCGTTTCTCGTTGCACTAATTACATCCGCACCCAGAAAGCTCTGGAAAGCTCGAAAGCTCAAAAAGCGCGAAAGTGAAAATCGAGTTAGCGGGATTAACATAAAAGTCAAATTAAGGAAGCAAAAGCTCAAGCTGTGTGGACGCCATTTTGCGAATTTTCACGCGTCGTTACGGCGGGGCGGCAACGAGTTGTGACCGAGGGAGTTTTGTTAACTTTTTTAAATTGCGTTGTTTCAACGTCGCCGGTCGTTGACCTCTTTTATTGGCTATAATGCTGATTAATAATTTACACTATAGTTGACATGCTGTTGCTTTTCCAGTTGTATGTCCAGTGGTCCATTGGGGTGGGTAAAGTCGAGTGGAGCGTAAACATAATGAGTAGTGTGATATCCTACGGCAGAACATTTTAAATTATGACGGTACACATAAAAAAAAATCAAAACAGATTAGAGATTATTATACCATACCCATTGGAATAGGAGTATAAGTTAGATTTATGTCTCCACTCGCCGCATAGCTTGTATACTGTACTATGTTTGTTATAGATACTCTTTATAACATCTAACATTTAGTCTCCTCAATACTCATATAGTCAATTCACAGTAATATCACGACAACTATCAGCGAAAGCACATCGTCACTCCAATTGCAGCAGTTGAAATATTTGAGGCGTCATTTGCGCGGGATTTAGTCGTAAACTAAACTACGGTAATGGCCATTGTCCGAGTGAGCGCGCGGTTCTGTACAATTTTGCGGTCGTTTTGCGGCCTCCTGCCGCGCGGACTGTTAGCGAGGTATTCGCTGTGTCCTGTCATTGTTTGGAATGTATTGGTCTTGGATGCTGGTGTTGCGGTGGCATTTAGAATGTTTTTGTTGCATTTGTTGTAGGGGTTGAGAATACTTCCATTGACATGTAGTCACAGAAACAGAAATGAAAACTTATAACTATCAAGTATAATACCTGTATCTAGTTGCACATACTTGTAGAGCCGGAGAATGAGTGAGACTTATAATATCTTCGCACACATTTGCAAACAGTGATGTGTCAGTTTTATAATAGTCTGTATAATATTATCTCTGTAACATTTCATACTTCTTAGTCCCCTGAGTTCACTTAATACAGTCAATACATAGTAATATCACAAACGACAACTATTACGGAAGCCATCGTCACTCGAACTGCAACTCTCATTAGAGCCGATCAAATATTTGAGGCGTCGTTTGTGCGGGATTTAGTCGTAAACTAAACTACGGTAATGGCCATTGTCCGAGTGAGCGCTCGCGGTTCCGTACAATTTGCGGTCGTTTTGCGGCCTCCTGCCGTGCGGACTGTTAGACAGGTATTCGTTATGACCATCAGTCATTGTTTTGAATGTACTGGTTTGGTGGAATTTAAGTTTTAACATTTTTCTGCATTTGTGGTAGTGGGGTTGCGAATATTTGAATTGACGTAGCCGAAATAAATTGATGAACTTAAAAAAAACACGTCATTGGGACTATCTATAGAAGCGAAAACTTAAAATAATCAAGCAATAGTAACCTGTGTTTAGTAGCACACATTTGTCGCGCCGGAGCATTTGCGGTGACGTATAAAGGTCATTTTTTGCATTTGTGGTAGCGGGGTATCTATTTTTTTTAATCATTTCTATTCCATTCGACAAACGCAAAAAAATTCTAAACGCCACCGCAAATGTCCGTAATATTCAAAACAATGACATGTGAACGATATCGAATATTCCGCTAACATTCCGCAGGCCGCAAAACGACCGCAAAATTGTACGGAACTGCATTCACGCGGACTATTACCGTAGTTTAGTTTACGACTAAATCCCGCGCAAATGACGCCTCAAATATTTCACCGGCCGTAATGCGAGTTGCAGTTAGAGTGACGATGGTTTCAGTAATAGTTGTCGTGATATTACTGTTCATTGACTACATTACGTGTACTAGGAGTAGTGGTGAGACGGTGATTGCGATCGACGTGAAAAATCACTGTGATATTCATAAACAGCGATCGCTGTAGTGAATGCTCTTTGCGCAAGCAGTGATTTCAATCACTACTTGCTCACAGCGACCGGTCCCTGTTATTACGCGTTCGCTGTGATCGCTGGAAGCGATGCAGCTCGCTTAAGTAAAGAGTGATTTAAAGAGTGATTATCACTGCTACTATTCACGGCGATTTTTCGAAACTGCTCAGGGCGATCGCTGCTTCTCAAATATCACTCTTAGGCACACCTCTCTCTACTCAGGAGACTACGTGATACGAAGTGTTGTAGTGATAATATTATAGAGACTATTATAACACTTATACATTTCATTTAAAAATGTGCCCTTACTGTCCCTAAATGTTCTCAATAATAAATATATATTTCATTGAGGAAAATCAATATATTACCTGTTTACAATTTAAATTGACATGGCTGTTATAAATAACTTATTAGAAGTCAATCAACTATCTAATGACACGCTTTCTCTATAATTATTTATTTGTAAAAATAAAGAGGCGGCGAAGGTAGTAAATCAAACATGTACCTACATATTCAAGTTTAGTACCTGTACTAGCTTCGGCCCGTAGCTTCCCCCGCGTTGATATCGGACTTCGGAAATGGATTTATTATACATATAAAACTTCCTCTTGAATCACTGTATCGATAAAAAACGCTATCAAAATCTGTTGCATAATTTTAAAGATATAAGCATACAGACACACAGACGGCGGAAAGCGACTTTGTTTTGTACTATGTTAGTGATATTTATATGTAAGGAACGGTGATAGTTGTAAATCAAACATGTACATTTTTAAGTTTTAGTCCCTATATTTACGTTTCATGTATTTGTTATTTAATAACAACGTAGGTAATCGTTCATGATTGTAATTCTTTTAACACCTCCGGGATACCAAGATCCACCTGTGGAATATGACCGAACTCCGCAATGAACGAGTCTATCAAATTCGTTTAGGTCCATTGATATACGATAGACTCGTTTATTGCGGAGATTCTGTTATATTCTACAAGTGGATTTTTTTTTTATTATGTAGGGGGCAAACGAGCAATCGGAGCAATTTTCATGACTATCGACGCCTATAGGCATCTGCATAGAGGCTATACAGATGCGTGCCCTTCTTTCTCATCCCACCTACATGGGCCGCCGGCTACTTACACACCGCACGAAACGCGACAGCACAGGTATTACTTTACGCCAGTCTCATGTAAACGAGAGGTACCTCCCTGCTCGTGCCGGCTCAATTCAGCTGCATGCAAGCATGCAGTGTGGCACTACCTCTTACTATCTGATCAAACGCGATAAAATCCGTTTAAAGAGTCATAAACATCCTCAAATTTTATTTGCAAGAGTGTGTAAACCAGCTAGTTTTAGTGCCCTGATCGACCAGTCCAGATTTTATCGCAATTTAATGGTCCTACTTTCTTCTTAAAGACTCATGTAACTGTAGAATATAAATAATTCAAAATGTGTTACGCTTAAGAAAGAAAAGAAAGAAATATGGTGCTTATTTTTCAATGCATTTCGCATTTCATTAACTAAAGCAGGATACGTCTACATATTAGCAAGCTCAGCTAGTCTTTAATAGCATTCGTTCCACGAACTAATCTTGGGCTTCACGCGCCATCAAACAAATGCACTTTAATAACAGAAATGCAAACGATTTATTGAAAAACTCTTTCGTTATTGAATGTACAGATGGCCAGCTTTGAAATATACCATTCGTTAGCCGAAGTCTGAATGAATAGAGCGAACGAATGGTTTGATGAATGAGCGACAAGAAGCGTGATTTATATTTGAGTCGTTCAATATAACATGGTTAAATTGATGTATCGTACACTTTTAGATTTTGTTGTGTTAAGCGCAATAAATATATTTTTGGTGATATTGCATTTTTTTCGAGATATAGCAGCATGTCCTGAACCTGACATTCATAGACATCTGTACAGCTAGGATATATTATAGATGTGAAGACTACAGTCTTCCAACATCACATCTGGTCCACCTAGCTGATCTCGAAAATTATTGAAATTTAGAAATTTAATTTTTCATGAAGTAATTATATAATATTTGTATCATTTTTTATAATGGTAGAGAAAAGTCGAAAAATTTTCAAAAATATGAAATAAAAATAAATAGTCATGCGCTACATAGTAAGTTTCATAGAAATTTGCTTACTGTGAATTTACAACTATTTTATATTCATCCCCTCAACGAAATAATACTTATTTTGTAAGTAGAGAAACAGCAAATTTGATCTGGCAACGAAATTAATAACAATAAATCATATAGCCATTAATATATCATCGCGACTGTACTCGGAGTGGGAATTTCGGCGGATTCACAAAGTACCAATAATGGCAATTGGTGCGAAATAGCGCAATCATGGCAAACAAAGGCCGGTACGTTCAGTTCAGGTGGCGCGTATTGTCGGCAATAACTGTAAATCAAAAATATAAAAACCTATAGCACATTTCCGATCTTTTCAACTCGCCCCGGTACAGTCTGCGGCAACACCACAACGGTGTTTTAAAAGTGGATGTTTTGGTATTTTGTTTTCATATTTCGACCTAAGTATTCTTCTATGTTTTCTAGTAAGTATTCTTTTATAAATATTCTTCTATTTATTCTTCTCCTAGATCTAGTATTAATATTATATACAAACTGATTTATGTTGTTTCTGTTGCTTAAATACACATGACATGACACACGCTATTTCATTATAACGGATGAAAATGAAATGTCCATAAACATTTACATTTTCAAGGTGAAGCGGATATGTATTTAAGAGCAAACGAAAATTAAGTAATTCACGACAATCCTAATTATATGAAACGCGCTGACATATCGCATCACGTCATTATTATGCCATCAATCATGTAAAAAACCAAGCCTCGTAGCTCAGTTTTTCTACAGTAAAAAGTTGTGAGATCCATGTAAAACCTCTGTTACTTTATTTTGTCTCTACTTAAGACCTGTTTTTAGTTATTATGATATCAATATTAAATATATTTTTCGTTTTAAATAAGAGAGATCTAGCCGGCAAGCGCTAACTAGCTCTAGTTAAACATAATATATTGATATAAAATATATACCTACAATAAAACATACAACAATATTCATAAGAGGTAGAGTTGTGCATGAATGTGCACTAATTGCGCCTGAACACATGATGCCGATCTATGCTTTGGCCTTGCCTGCGGTTTGTCATTTTCTGGTAGACCACTTCAGAGGAGGGAAAAATTACTTATCATATTTTCTGCTTGTTATGCTATAAAAACAAGTAATAACACCTTCCAAATAGGCTCAGTGTCGGCGCAAAAATCTACATATAAAAAGGAATTTCACCTCTTAATGACTTTCATATCTCTTAAATGTAAATATGAGTAAGTTGAAACATCACATAAGGACGCTCGTAGACTGTTCACGTATTGTGACAGAGGCACATTTCTCCCGTGTTATAAATTCACGTTGAAATACAAAAATATTATCTTTTACGCTCCGTTTTACGGTGATAGACAAAGTGATATGTGTTGTCTTCGAGATATCGTGATCATCACATTCGTCGTTCTTAGTACATTGATACTGTTTGATGTGTGCGTATGTATGGCCAAGTTAATCCACGTTCAGACCAGATCATTGCTTTACTTAAGATATGCGATATATTATGTGGTTGTTGGAAGGCCTCGCACGTCATCTACACGCTATGCCCTACGGCTTGGTACTAAAATATAATATAACTATGTTAGGCGTCTAGGTGACACATGTCACTGTCACGTAACAGATAACCACATATCGTAACTCAGGACTGAGGACGTCTCCCGTTTTGTCGCCACAATAAGCTCTGCACGCATTTCTGAATTTGTGACTTTACGGTGGCCAATTGGCGAGACGAAAAAAAGGAGAGCAACTTGTGTATGGATGCGGACAGTCCTATCTACGCGTTTGGCTCCATGTAATGTAAAGACTTAACGCACACAGCTCACAACTAGACGTGTTAGTTGGCGTAAAAACACTAATTCGTTGTAACATTCTTACAAATTACATTTTATTACTTGTGTGAGAGTTTCGCGATTGAACATTTTGTTACTTTATGAGTTTTAGCACGATAAAATATTAATGTTATTACTTAAAGTAACTACAAAACATTTATTTTGATTTACATTGACAAACTTTTGTATTATTTATTAAATAAACCATTTACACACTTTTTGAATTTGTAGAAATACAAAAGGTTTCGATAGCAATTCGAAATAAAGTTCAATTAAAAATGCCCAAAAACAACAGTATAACAGAATTCAACTAAGTTGTGGTCATGACCTAATCTATGACTAGTAAAAACAAAAATTAATAGTTATACAAATAATACATTCCATCAACTAAACACTTTTGTCTCTTTAGCAATGGGAAGAAGTTTTTTATTTGACAAGTAAAGTCACCGCACGAAACACGACAGTCAGACGGTACACAGAAAAGCCAATTTAATTTCCCGATATTGCATATACGCCGGCGACTGTACCGTAATTGCAATTACACAATGAATATTTCAACAATGGAAATGGAATCCATACGCCAGATCTATTGAACGATTATTGGATCCCAAGATTCCAAATAATCACTTTTGACGGCGCCGAACACATCAATCAGATAGAGGGGAATTTCTGAACGATAATCATCATCACCGTCGCCCATTCGTGGTGAAATATAACATATTTCTTTGTATTAATTTGAGTATGAGACAAACTTTTGAAGACTCGACGTCTTGTCTTTTCTACTTTCAAATTGGACACCGGAATCACACCCACGTAAAGCCCGTGAAATACCTTGACCAAATGATAAGCCGGTAGGCTTATCATTTTTTACTTACACATTTATATACTGTGTTGTTTTATTAAATTATGCAATATAACATTTCTGCTTAATCACTAAATAGTATAAAACAAAGTCGCTTTCCGCCGTCTGTGTGTCTGTATGCTTAGATATTTAAAATTGTGCAACAGATTTTGAAGGGGTTTTTATTATTGATAGAGTGAATCAAGAGGTAGCTCAGCTGTGCTGTCGCGTTTCGTGCGGTGTGTAAGTAGCCGGTGGTCCATGGAGGTGGGAGGAGAAAGGGGGGCAGCGCATCTGTATAGTCTCTATGCAGATGTCTATGGGCGTCGGTAGTCATGAAAATGGCTACAACTGCTCGTTTGCCCCCCTATACCATAAAAAAAAAGGTAGGTTGTATGTATTGTAACTCCCTTTTTGAAGTCCGAAATCCGGGGGGGGGAAGCTGCGGGCGGAAGTTAGTATTTTAATAATTAAGGAAAACAATCGGCTGATTAAAGTATTTAAGTATACAACTTAATTTAAATAATCTTTTGCGAAGTTTTAAAATACACAAATCGGGTCCACCTTTCCCCCGACCTGCCGAACCTTAACAACGGTCAAAAATATTTTTACACAGAAGAAGTTGCGCGTTAATTTCGCAGCCGCCGTGGAACAATAGACCGGGCTCAGTTTTATTCGAGCTGAAAAGAAAAAAAAACAACGAAGACTTCGCGTGATTAAACAGTTTGAAAGTTTTTTAAAAGTAATTTTTAACAAAGAGAGGTTGTAAGAATACCTATTCTCTTCATAAAAGATACACTTGGATCGTTTATTTTAAAATTCACCAGATGCTATCCGTTGGAATTCTTCCTCGCGCGTTCGAGTTTTAAAATGGTCAGCCATTTTTATTATTTCTCGATTTTATATTTTGCGAAACTTTTGGTTTTGTATTTTTAGAAATGCCTTTCGATGACCAAGTGCCATCGATACATCGTGATATTTTTTTGGAGGATTAAAATAAACATATTATTCAAATTTATTCACTGTACCGCTCTGCTCTTTTCTTAAACGTACATAAAAATGCGAAATCGGTTGAAGTTTGATGCGTTAATAAACAATGACCCGTAAAAAGTAATAAAAACATTCCTAACAATTCTTTAACCTTTGCATTAACATCACAACATTTTCTTAATACTTACTTGAATTTTTGCCGTTCTTTGGTTACATTAATGATTTATTTTAAATTAAAATTATCTTTTTATTGTAAATCATAACCAAATCAACCAACTGCTGATAGTATTTTTAGATAGAAAAATCCGTTTCCCATCTGAAATACACTATAATCATAAAATTTGCCTCGTAGAACTAAGTATATTATGTAAATGTAATATCAAATGGGAGAATTAACAAACCGTTTACGGGCAATGTAACTGTGCCGGGGGCTCTTCTAATTGCCCCATAATCGTTATTTCAATGTCATTAATGACAGCACTGTTCCTGATAATGATACCTTCGGAACTATGCCGATAGACGAACTCTCATTTGTTGACTGTACCTTTAGTAAAGATTACGTGAACGTAAGCGAAATTTATATTTATTTTGTTAATAGTTTCGTCTGCTGCTGGATATTTTATAAGTCATAAGTTTTTACGTCTGGGAGAAGAGTGATTTTCTACAATACGATAAAAATTTACAGATTTTTTATTCCGAATTTACTTCAGAAGCTTTCAGCTTTGACATTATGTCAGCTCCATCATAACTTATTTTATTTCTTAATTCTAAACATTTATAGATAAGATTGTAATTTTCATTTAATTCTTTCTAACAAGTATAACTTTACGTTTGTACAGCTAAATTAAAACGCACATAAGCGACTACATAGCTGTCACTATGCGGCGTCATCATCCGAGGTTATTCCTCGGTTCTGATGTTTCTGAAGTTTCAGAAATTGTATCTGAAGATACATTTAATGCCAGAGATTAATGAATAATGAATCCTCATAAAACTACAAAAAATATGTATCTCTTTACTAGCTACAAAGTGCCCCGCAGCCGACGTTCAGTTACGTTTGAAGCGGTGGGACATTTCTGGTACATCTTATGGCGCAATTAATTTGTCAATGCAATAAAAACCGGTAAATACTGAATAATAAATCCTTATAAAACAACTTAAAAATCACATAGTCATGTGTCTTTGATAGCTAACACAAAATGTCCCGCAGGAGGCGGTCCCGGCGCTCAGAAGTTTCGTTTGAAGTGGTGGGACATTTCTGTCACGTATCACAGCACAAGTCATTTGCCAGCGCGGTAAAAACGGATAAGTACAGTATACTACAAAATAAATAATAAATCCCCATAAAACAACATAAAATCACATAGTTATGTGTCTCTTTGCGAGCTAACACAAATGTCCCGCTGCCGACCGCGACGTTCAGGAGTTTCGTTTGAAGTGGTGGGACATTTCTGTCACATGTCACGGAGCAGGTCATTTGTCAGCGCGGTAAAAAGTTGCGCCTCCACGCCCCGTCGGGAGGGGACCTATGAAAAATTGTTTCCAATGCAAACACGAGTGTTTACATTTTTATAAATATCTTTCATATAAAACCCCTTTTCACGTGCGGATTTAACGTTGTTCGCGGACTTTATCCTTACCCCGGAAACGGATAAAGTGAGCGCTAAGTTTGAAGAGGGCTAAAAATAATGCAAAGTGAATTAGCACTTTCCATTACACCGACATAAAGATAAGGATAATTTGATGCGTATATTTTTTTCAGTTTACTTCTACAAATCAAAAAAAATTGAGGTGTAGAATCGTGAAACAGTAACCGGTCGAGAGTAACAGAACCGAAACGCTTTTGATACTGCAATCTGATCCGTCCGATGCTTGATAATGCCATTATTGTTGAATAAAGTACATCTTGTAATTTATAAATAAATAAATAACGCCGGCGTAAAGTAACAGCAAGAGGCCTGTCCAACAGTGGCCTGCAATAGGCTGATGACGATGATGATGATATAGAAAGTGACAGCTACACCATCGAGTTTTGTGTATGCGATCAAATAAATGACGGCAAAGTGTCTTCGAAAACCGTCTGCTTATCTGCATGGTTTAAAAATAAGGTATGATTTGTTAAAATAGTATCATATTTTGTAAAATCTAAGGGGTATATAGACGAATAAAAAGGGGATAGGAAAGGAGAATGTGGGTTAATACAGACTATATAAACGAATTTAAAGACTTTCTTTCACAAATTATATTATTTCTGTTAGGTTTTATAAAATATAAATTAAATTAAAGCCCCGTTTTAAAATAATAAAGATTAAAAAACTACAGATATAAATATGAAAACATATAAAATTAATCAATCTTTAAATGATTTTTATCGATTTTAAGGCACACGTAATGGTGAGTAAAGTATAATGACCCCCTGCACCTACACAAAGGTGTTTTCAGCAGTAAGTGATGTTCCCCTGGCGCCATTAATCACATCGCCTGAAAAGAATCCTCCTCTCTTGATTCGATGGCTTCTGGAAAAGAATTTCCTTCGATGAAACTTGAAAAAATATAAATTCTTTTATCACTAACAACTTAACGATTTTTCTACTTAATCATCTTATATTGGCAGAGATGTAAGTATCTGCTATTTAATTTAATTAGTCCCCCATTTTTGTTTTATTAATAACATAGTGACAACCGGCTGGTGTAGTGGTATTATTAATATGTCTGTAATAAAAAATGTAAATATGTTTTTTTTTAATTTACAAAACATCAAATATATTTCTGTTGTCTAGTACCTACTCGTAACACAAGTCCTTACGGTATTTATAACGGGGCTAGGCTAACGTAGTGTGATAAGTCCACAGATATTATTGTATTAATATTAATAAGTATTATTATTATTATTATTACTATATTGGAAAAAACGAATTACTTACAAGGTGAGGGAGGCCTGATTCGGCCGCAATGCGTCATGGCACCACCTATTAAGGTTACACATACTCTTTCAATAAACTTGCCGTCACACAGCTTACGCAACAACACCATTAACTCCTCGTAATGGAAACTCTATCGGTATACAATAAAACGAAGCTCAACAATTCCGATTGAATCAGTCAATTAATCGTAATCGAGAACGACTGTGTCAAAATCAGTTTTAAATTGAAATCGATTTTTACAACGCGAGTACTAAAGCACTGTGAAATTGGAATTCGATTAGCAATCGATGTACATTTTGACGAATTTCAGGGATACATCGTGATGATGCGGAAGTTGAGTTTTCAATTAACGAAACACCCACGTTATAAAAGCCGTATAACAAATTCTATTTTCTTTTGCCCAATAATTTTGACTTCGTTTCATTATTCTATCAATTAGTGAGTTAGAAAGTAATAATATATTAAAAATAAATATCAGTTACGACACATTTTGGCTATGGCGCCGGTGGTCATATCTATTCTGGCATAAACTAGGTAGCTTACAGTTTGCCTAGTCTATTCTGGCATAAACTAGGTAGCTTACAGTTTGCCTAGTTTCTACGAGCACACACTCCAACCACGACAGAAGGGCGCTTTATTTCTTCATTCGTGTATCCCGTAGAGACGGCATACTTTATATTTACACAGAAAAATGGGTAGAGAGGGACAATGCTATAACGCAGCCGAATCAATAAAAACAATATTTGTCTTTTACCAGTTGTAACAAGGACTCCTATAACTGTTTGATGCCTGTAGATTATTGCAGATTATAGTAGAAGATAAGATAAATTAATAAACTCAATTAGTAGCAAAAAGGTATGCAGAGTGTTCTACATACCTTTTTGCTATAAGCTCTTGTCAGTCGGGTTCGTTTTTCACGCGATCCTGTCCTCCAGTATTCTATTGAGCTTCTCATACGATGCGACAACGTAACAAAATTTACAAACAAAACAATAAGTTGGTATATCAAGATAGTAATGTATGTTTACTACGGAGTAATGTTTAGTACGGACGAAGGCAGCTGGTTCCATAGTACTGTTGTACGCGGTAAAACATTTTTTCATTTCATAATTTTTATAAAATCTGATCATAATATGCCAAATTACCAACCACTTAATATATCAATTATAATTAAACAACTCTCGATTAGAGTTTGAAGCGAATCTGATACAAACTGTTGTATCTGTCGGAACCATCGGGCGGAGTTTGAAATTTAAATTGAAAAGGCGATCAGCGATGACAGCCATTTCGGTGTTTAAACCAGTGCGAACACGGCAACTTTGGACTTCAGCAACTAGTGCCCGAAATTTCATGGCTGCGACGCTTGAGTAGGATTAAAACTTTAATTAATTTTAGTCGATTATATTGTTTTACAGTTCTTTAGCTACGGTTAATTTTAGTTGACATTTTGTTTTAAATTAAATTAAATTATTATATAATATATTACGTGATGTTTAGTCTATTACACATGCATTTCTACATCTAAAATGATTAACAGTGAATGTTAGCTTAGGATAACATATTACTTTTTTATTTCCTATGGGACATTTAATTTCCAGTAATATCAATTTAAATAATCAGCTTTATCAATGCAATGTCGAAAGGTACTTTTTTCTATGAATGATGATGCGATGAAGAGACTCTTTAGAGACTGTCTATCTAGATGATCGACTACTATTCCAAGCTGACAACAAACAGTCTTTGTTTCTACTGCAGATCTTTTGGTCAGTTCGCAGTTATGATGCCACATGTATATTATATATCACTATTCACTACTACGCTGAGAAGAAAATATAAATTGTTCAGTTCTAACCCTGGATTTGTTGCGCAGTGGAAGTGAATTATTATACACAGGACTCAAATCAGAATGAACCTGTCTGTGATTACGCAGAGCTAAATTAAATCTTAATAGGTGCAATTACCTTGTGTCTCCGGGGTCCGGCCTAATATATATCACATTAACCTCTAAAACCTAAGGCCATAAATTTCAAGTTTGTAATGAGATATACTTAGCCTTCCGTGGAGCTGCAATCCGCCCAAAATATGAATCTTCTTAGGCAAGCCTCTCAATAATGGTTCTTAATACTCTTTCGTACTTTTACACAAACACAAATCAATCACAAGTTTATTTAGTTAGTCAATTAATTTACACTCGCGATAATATCAAAAGGGGAACTAACACTTAACTTAACTTAGCAATCATAAACTCAAGTCTTAAATTATGTACGCGTCCGATCTCAGCGGCATCAAATAAGGCGTAGAACAAAAAGGCGTAAACAATTAACTACGCGCCGATCTCTCAAGAGATTCAACAACAATGGCCGCTAACCTACAAACACACCGGTATTACAATAATTATGCTGAACACGCCTAGATGGCATCACATGTAGTTCAGAACATAAATAATTATCTAATTTCGGTTTTCAGTTCAGTTATATTGTACAGAAAGTAAGATGTAAAAAGAAAAGTAAGAATACTATTATTTGATCATAAAACAAGAGATAACGACAAAACAACAAGAACAACAATAGAATAAATAAACACATGATGGCAATAACTATATACATTATTTACATAAAAACAACATATGAAAAAAGGCCTTACAATTTCCCCCATACCTTTGAAAGATATTACTTACAAGCAAATTTTCATGAGTAACTATGTTTCGATTAGACACCAAACAAAATAAAAAGAAACATTTTTTTGGAATATTAACATTCATAGAAATACAATGAAAATTTGTTTATTATAAAAATACTTACCATTCCTGACATAAGCAAAGAAATTCGTATACTGATTAAATATAAAATGTCTAAATTTAAAATAAAATTAATTTATCATTAAGTTTAGAGACTTAACTTCTCATTTAAGTAGTCGATATTCAAATATGTTTCATATGTTGGCAACACTGAATCAATTTGGTGAATCGATTTGCTGTACAAAGCGATATATGTGAGAGCAGTTGGATTTTTTAATTAACGAGTTATTGTTTTTAAAGCGGCGATTTTTTAATTAAATTTAACAGCCAATAGCATACAATAGGCTCGTTGGTGGGTTATACAATCGCATATGTACAGATTGATTTAATCACGGGAGTTACTTCGTTGTTTTACGCAGTTTGCACAAGCCGGGATGGTATAGAGGCATTTCTGGAGATCTCCATTGTCGCTTGCCTATATACTATTTTCTTATTTCCGACAATTGCAGTCGTTAGTATCATATAAAATTCGTGTTGCCTATTTCATATGCTATAGTGGGACAACATCTAAGGCTGAATAAAAAAAATAGTGGAAGTATGACACTAGTGACACACCGGAGTTGACAGATGAAGAATACCTCATATGGCCAAATGCCTTTAACTAATAATGATGAGCCAAAAGGTAGCACATTTCATCTATTTTCATTATGTCGCAGTTATTTCTCTCTCTCTCGCTCTCACTCTCTCTCTCTGCTCTCTATTGCTAACCATAGACCACAGTAAACAGTAAAACAATACGGCTTGGCTTACATTTACATTACGCTGCGTTTCGTGATGTTTGTGAGAGCCTATTTGTTCCGATAGTAGTACAGTTGTCCAGTCTTGACTCGTGGTGTCATTAGAGAAATAGGTATTCATATTTATATACTGTATACCTGTTTGAACAGTATAAGACCTTGACGACGAAATCAAAATTAGTAGCGATGGAGATGTGTTTGAACAACGCAACACAACGCAACTACAGGGAAAAGAGGAGAGCTGAAAAATTTTAGCAGGTAGAGTCATGATTAGTGTGAAGTTATGCCTATTATTCAAAACTAAAATGAAGTCTCACGTTCAATCGATGGCATTGCAAAATTTGCTGCAGACTGTGTACTGTATACCTGTGCAGGTACAGCAGGTATACAGTGGCATGTATGATAATGATATAGAACTAAAATCACAAGTGTGGCCATTCCGTATATTATACTTAATGAAGAAGCCGCTAAGTAGTGTGACTAGTCGAGTACATTTTATAACGTTGCCGAGATACTTGTTAGGTAACTTTTCGCCCCTAGGCATCAAGTGTAGGCATAGGCTTTCTCTGTAAAAGTATGAAGCTTGCCTAGTGCCTTTAGACATAGATTCAAGCTACATACTTACGTTGTATGATACATGAACTTACAATACATAATTATTATCACCAAGTTAGGCGTTAAACAAACTATGCATTAAGTTTTTTGTAGTTCGTTTGATAAAATATGTTTTAACTATGAGCCACGCTGTATACACGCATGCTTGTAGCCAATTGTAGTGTCTATTTCCCATACGACATCGACGTAAAGTGACGTATTACACGGTGTGTAAGTAGTAGTAGTAGTGGTGGCGAATGCAGACAGAAAGAGGAAGGATGGCAAGGCATCTGTATAACATCTATGCGAATGTCTTTGGGCGTTGGTAATAATAAAAATAGCTCGGACTGCTCGCGTGCCCTCATATAATATTCACTTGATTCGCTAGGCTCTAAAACCGCCCAATGCGGACGCAGCCTTAATATTTCCAGTAGCGGTTAATACGCAGTGTTCGGTTGTAAATTGGCGCACTTCCACACCCGACCGCACCTCGCGCGCTAATGAAGCCGCTCGGCGGGACCGTAATCGGCCGCCGCTCGTGTGCCCCGGTTATTAATATTTCCTCCCCGCTGACACTTAGAAACGCCGACTGACGTTCCGCCTTTATTGTTTTAAATTTAGAATTTCTTTTGCGCTATAGCGGCCAGGAATTTAGAATATGAATACTTTTAGTTCGGCATGTATTTGCTATCAATAGTCGAACACTTGAACGTTCATAGATTTGAGTAGTCAAAATTCAAGTTTGACATATAAAGTCGCAGTCAAAGTCAAATGATGATGATTCAAAGACAAATGACGTTTTTGGGCATTTGACTGAAATATTATCAGTCAGCTGACACTGTACTCCGGTATGATGTGAGCGAGAGGTACCTCCCCTATCGCTTCGGCCCAATTCTCTCTGTTTAATTACTAACTTTTCAATCGTTTATATAATAAATTCACTTAGGGCCTGTTTCAGGTTAATGTTAAAGTTTAAAATATCTATGCAATATTTAACTCTTAACTACATGCTTCTAATAAATTATTTATAACTGTCAAATGTGAGACCGAATTCTATAGTTTATAGTAGTAGTAGTATAGGTTATGAGTTCATTTGTCGTATCTACAGCGCTTTAATAAGATCTTAGTATCTACTTCAGAGAGCTGATGAAGCCATTTCGGTTGTCGCGACACCTTGTACTTGTATTAAATAATATACTTTTTTAATTGAAATAAATAAAAAGTGTAAAAAGTATATTATTTAATACATCTATACCTATAGCAAAACTGTAGAAGACGTCATTCTGTCTGTGTCTTGTGCGGCGCACAAGCAAAATACTACTAGAAGGATACCCATAGGGCAAAATAACAGATAGACAATTCGGCCACATAACATTACACGATACCATGACAACATATTTTGACAAGACAACGGCTGTCGGGTCAATTGCGTATAATATGAATTTCCATCAAGAAGTGACAATACATTCCATCAATTATATCTTATACATTTATCAAGTCACAAAGTAAAAAAAAAAAACAAGAAAACTCAGAAAGTATAACAATTCACTACATACCTATTATATGGGCTTATCTTGTAGGCCCCCTCCAATCAATTTACAGCGCCATCTAAAAAACAACTCACCTGAGGACATCGGCTCGACTCGATTGGCTCGACTTGATTGATTTTTAATAGCCGGCGCATCACTAGACATCGATAAACCCTATTCCGGCCTTTATCCGTCAGCTAGATAACTACATCCTCACTTAATCTCTTACAAACGACGCTTTTTCATATTCTGTGCCGTTCTATTTTTGAATGCAGTCCCTGGCATAAAGAGTACTGGCGCTGTTCTGTGACATTCTATTTTTGAATTCAATGCCTGGCATAAATAGTTCTGGCACAAAGGTAACTGATGCCTGTTTGATATGTCTGTTAGCTGTCCGGTGCATAATGCCTTGCGCTGTAATAGAAAGTCTGACTTAAAAGTGCTGTAAATGAAAAACTTTTTATTATTATCACTTGCATGTTATTTATTAACATGCATGTCATATTAATTGATAAATATAAACTTTTTTTTGGTTATACGGATAAATTCTTACACCCTGTAATATTTAAGGTGCCGATAGGTATTAAATGAATTCTAAAAGTACTCCAAAAATGAAAACATAGTGAGGACGAGTAAAAGTCATCTGCCGATTGTGCTAGCCCAAATAATTTGAAATGCAGCATTGCTTAGGGTTAGGACTACCTTAGCCGAGAGAGTAGAGTATCTTGCTCTCTGCATTTGTTCTTTTTTATGACCTCTCATAACGTAAATTGCTTTATATGGGTTTGTCAAAAGTACCTTATCATTTATATGTACCAACCTTATTATTTTACCTCCTAAGGTATAGCGAAAGATTTTTATACAATATTTTCAAAGATTATCACTTACAAACAAAACAAAATTACAAAACTTTACCTTTTTAATACATTATTGGTATAACTAGTTTTTACCAGCGGCTACGTTCGTGACCGTAATTTCTTTTGAAAAAATATACTATGTCCTTTCTAGAACCTCTATCAGTATGTGTACTAAATTTCATGATTATCGGTTGTGTAGTTTTGGTGAGAAAGCGTAACAAAATTTCACATTTATAATATTTATAATATTAGCAGGGTTTGTAGATATAAAAACCGAAGCACGCCAAACCGAGGCTCTACGCCACAGATTATCCCTGTCACATTACAAAAACACATTTCAACACCTCAGCTGAACATTTAGGTTGCGATACGTTCGTCGCGTGACGAAAAATCAACTCTTTATCGCGGCGATGAAAAAATATATCGCATTAGTTGTGCGAGTGTGGCGTGAGCCTAATTGTCACATTTGAATGCATAAGTTGTTCTGTTATTTAAGTTTCATTTTATTGTATAACGAGCAGTTGGAATCGCTTTCATGGTAATCGATATAGACAGCATATAGGTTAGCATATGGAATCGCTCATCGCTCCCTTCATGGGCCATCGGATACTTACACGCCACACGAAATGCGACAGTATAGCTGTAACTTCATCTGTGGATATGCGGTATATGGATGTCTATGGCGGTAGGTTGTCTTGAAAATGAGTGCGACTGCTCGTTTGCCCCCTTATACTGTAAAAAATATTTGTGTATATCGTCCACTAGAAAGTTTTTTAAGTAGACCTCAAAACTTTTGACCTTAAAAACAAGATTGGAGAATCTAAGTCTATTTTGTCGTTGAGATAAATTCGTTGTCCAAACTCAACTCTGACCTAAATATATTGCAACTTCCTAAAAATCGTGCTCTTCACTTAACTGTATTTTCTCGCACGACGAAACCTTGCGAAGTTTCGGCCAATATATTTAAGACCAACCTACATAAACCTACATTGGGAGTTTGAGTTTCATCAGAAGTATCTTACTCCTTCTTCTTTCTAATATTATAATTCTCAAGTTAGTGATTGAAAATGTATGGATTTATAATAGCACCCTTTCATGCAGAAACCACCATTTGATGCACATTTAGATGAAGGTGGGCACATATTGCATTATAAGTACCTAGTTGCGCCCCGCGATTTTACCAGTTTCTTTCTAGATACCGATTGCAGCGCCATCTTCCAGGCTGATTTGTGAATCTAAACCATACTCAAATCCCCTTCGACACCCAAAAAATTTCGACAAAGTCGGTTCAATCGTTTAGGAGTTCAGTGACATAATATAAGAGAACAAATGGGCCTTGGAATAATTTTCATGACTACCTACGCCCCTAGATATACACTTTAAGGATATATAGATGCGTTACATGTCCTCCTCCTCCCTCCCCTATTGGCCACCGGCTACTTACACGGTTTGAAACGCGGCAGCATGGCTGTCACTTCGCGCCGGTATCGTCTTATTAAAAGTTACCACGGTCGTGCCGGCCCAATTCGGCTGCATGCACGCATGCAGCATAGCGCTGCGTCTTACAAAAAGCAGGCGTTATGAATTATCATTACTACAAAGTAGAGCGTTTGTTTTAAATTTAAAATTTTATGCGAAATAAATTTCCACACATCACAAAATAAAAAGGTAACAACGCTTTGTGTTTACAAGATATTTATTTATTCCTACCGTCAAGTAAAGCGAGCAAAAACATTTGGCACGTTCATTCTGGTAATAACTTGAATGTATAATATTTGCGCTAACTTAGGAACTTTGTGAATAAGACGTCTCAGTAAGGTTTAAGTTTAAAATTTACTTAAAGTAATACTTCTGCACTTTAGTCAATAATAATTGGGCTTACCATCCGATCAGGTTAGTAAAATAATAAGGATATAAGGTAAAGAAAATGACAAAAATAATATATATTTTATAGCTTAGGAGAACAAAGAAGAAGTCGAAACCTTTTAACGGCCACTTACATCCGCATAATTTTATGTACACATATTGCCCTCCTTCCTACCCTCAAATAAGTTCCAGAAAACTCTCAAATCACACCAAACACAATAGTGTAGCTGACACATTGCGACAGTATCATAACGAGCTAAGAGAACCCGGACTGCAAGCAAATATCTCCTAAATAAATTATGGATATAAAAAATAGGTATCCCATAAAATCATAATTTAGCTTGACGTGTGAGCAATGCTGTTTCCCAAGTTTTAAATACGCACTCAAACGATTTTGTGCGTCGAATTAACGTTTGGTTAATAACTAAACTACTCGCTCTATTCGAAGCTATGACGATCATGGAAAGGCCCAAAACACTGCGGCAATTAAATTTAATAAGTAATAAGGGGAGCAATATTCGAGGGTACAGGGCGAGACCAAAAACTTACAAATTGGCGACTCAAAATACCCTTGGTGCGCCCCGAAGTTTGAAGTACAAATAGTTTATAAAGGAGGTGAAATTCTGTCAACAACTGCTCTCCAGCATTGTTTCCGATTGTTTGTTTTTATGTTTATTTATCTCGGGGTGGCAATAGCAAACGCTTGTCAAGTATCAACATGACTTTCTCTTGTTACTTGGTACTTTGGCTACTTACTTATACTTTTTTTCTGTATCCATGCCTAATTGAAGACTCCTGCTAAAATCATAGAACCTCAAATCGTAACTCATATAAGCTTTAGATTTGTAAAATAGAAATACTATACAGGGTAAGTATTTATTCAGAGCACAAATTTGTTCTGCATGTTATATATCGATAACTAAGTACATTTCCGCAAAAAAAAGTAATATTTTTTTTAAATTATATTAGGTATCAAGAATTTTGACAACACATTTGCAAAATGTATTGTCAAAGGCACCGCCTGCACAGCTCGCCGCTCGCCGACCTTGCGGGGACACGACATCATGTAGGTATTTAAGTGAGAGATAGTAGGGTGTCCATACACTTCGTTATTTTTTGGAAACATTAAACTGGCCATAGGATATAGAGTTTTTATTGGAGATCGAAAATAAAAGTGTAGTTAATGTTGCTTTATGTATGTAGACAACATATCGTAATTTGTGCACTGAATAAATACTGACCCTGTATAAGTATAAGGATGCTAATTAAAAAAGCTAAAACTATTGTATGATTATGATAATATAAAAAGAAAACGATGATCCGATTTTAACTATTCTTATATATAATATACATTATCAGAAATGCTATATTTAATCAGGATTTATTTTTTTTATTTATGAAGTGCAACGAAATGATTTACTATCTATCATGGCATCAAGCCTTTATCGCTAATCATCACAGGCTTCTATCAACATAGACTTGCACGCAGGAAGAACGTGAAACTTATAAGCGCTCGGTACAAAGTGAAATTGGTTGGTAAAACTTGAGAGTGTCATCATAATAATATATCTTCTGGATAGCAAACTGGAAATAAATGTTGGGTATACTGTTTTAATAGTGCGTTTACATTGAGTACTGGTTTTCATCGTGTCAATGGCAATAAATATTAGGGTCAAAATATACAGGGCTTTCGATGTTTAAGCAAACATCGTGAAGGGCAATGTCAGTAACATTGGAATCATGTTTAGATTATGCCCTTGGAAAGTGGGACATGCTAATTATTGAATTACGAACGCATTGGGCTGACAGTCACAATAATCGGAAGAATTTTGTGCGAGTTTCTAGCAGTCTTAAAATGTTATTTGCGTAGAATTTTAAATAAATATAATAGAATTTCGTGCAAGTTAAAACTCTATGAGTATTTGCTTTTTTCTTTCCTCAAAGATCTTCAACGCATCTGTTAGACCTCTGGTGTTACGGATGTCTGTGGGCGTTAGTGATCATTTTACATAAGGTGACCCAACTGCTCATATGCCTCCTTTGCTATAAAAAAATAGACTTTTAGATAGAGAGTATGGACTTTAATGCGGGTTTCTAGTAGTCCTAAAACTCTATGCGAGTGTTATGTCAACATTCACAAAAAGGTTCCGAATGCTCGTTTGGCCCCTGTAACATTTCGAGCATATCATGCGATCATAATCTGGCTCGATATTTCACAGTGACGGTGAATGTAAAATACCCCCAACGGTACAACGTATGTAAAGCTACGCCCGAGGCAGTACTGTACCCGACTTGCAACTGCACCGGCCAAATACTAGCCTGGAGTGAAACAGCTGCCGCTGACGTACCTGCGAGCCTGTGGTGTGCCGGATGAGATTGTGCTGCTTCGGTCCTTGTCTTTTCTGACTGCGTAGGAGGAGGTTATGTTCTTTGCTCTCTAACCTTAGTGATTTTATCTATCAATTAATACATTAAGTTGTTAAAACTACTCTCTAGTTTTTGTGCTAACTCTCTAGTGCTAACGAAAAATATACATATATTATGGAGACTTTTCAATAGAAACTGTATAACCTTTCTTTATACTATTGTACTAGCTGTACCTTGTAGTATCATCCACGTAAAACTACTACACTAAGGGCCAACCCACACGTACCACAACCACACCACATCACAGCGTCAAAATGTAGTCAAGCTGTGGTTACGTGTGAATAGTGTCGCTGCAACTTTTTGTGGTTGCGTTGTCGTTGCGTAGTGGTTGCGTTGTGGTTGCAATGTGGTTACGTCGTATGCTGACATTGTTCACAGTTCGACACTGACGAAATATGTGAATAATGGGGAGCGGGGGAAGAGCGCGGGCGACGTGCTCGCAATGTCATTGCGTCGATGCAACGTTGTGTTTGCGATGTGGTCGGCCACTAGTTCTCGGTGTCGCTGGTAGTTGCGTTGTCATTGCGACGTGGTTTCGACGTCGTTGCGATGTTGTCGGTATCATACAAGTGGTCGATAATGACTGCAAAATGTGGTACGTGTGAATAGTCTTATTCATTTTCAATACAAAATATGAGCCCGACAACGTGGTGTGGTTGTCGTGTGGTTGTGGTACCTGTGGGTTGGCCCTAAACGTTGAATGAAGCCCATCATAATATATTCTTGTAAACTGTATCTAAATCGGTCAATCCGTTACTGAGATTAGCGTGCACAAACATTTTACATATAGGTAGGTATAATTTTAACATATAGGTATAGAAGATATAGATTAATATAAATACATAAATTTTAAATAATAACCTAAACCATGGTAATTCATTTCAATATAATAAAGGTTCAACTCAGTTTAAGTTATCATTTCTTTTATGAGGTATAAATTCTCTTAATCGTTAAGGAGCCAAACAGCGAAATGCTACTAGTACAAGATAAACTTTTGGATTTTCAGAATTAATATAAATGGCACAAATAATCAGTTTGTTACGCCCAGCCTAATATTAGATCATCTCTGACGACATAAAATTACGAGCAAGTTCCCTACGGAAACACAATGACATATATCACCCATTACGATATATACTCGTATATATAGAAGTAACTAAATCATTATAAATCCTTATTTGACTTGTGAAAATATAAGGAAAAAGAAACTTCGTATTCTTTGTGGGTTACATAATAGAACATCATATAAATAAACAAATTTGGATGTTTTTTTACCATCATCAGAACAGTTTTTTCTAATGGCTGACTGACTGATGTATTCGTCGATTATGCAGCTTCACATAATATAATATTTTATTGAGAAATAAACAGACGCTCATAGGGACTGCCGATAGAAATTAATACTTGAAGAAAAACTTGAAAAGGTATGCGAGCTTAAGATACCTGTTGCTGCTGCTGTTCTGATTCGACAGCAATGCCCATGTTACCCTTTACTAAAATGTAAATTAATGTGAGTAATGTAATAATGTACACTCTAGAACCAGTCGACCCCAACGAGAGTGGAAACCACGTACCGGGAGACGTAGTGTAAGTTGCCCCCTGAATAGATAGAGCGACTACGTAGGCAAAGCTGGCAGGAAGTGGGAAAGGATAGCAACAAGTGGACTGCAATAGGCTGATGATAATGATGATGATGATGATTAATGTTAACAGCATTATCCTTACGCGTACGGTAATGATGATATATAGCAAGATAAGTAAATATAAGTTTCACTACACGTAACCCCACATAAATATCAGAATAACATCATAGGTTCTTGCTGTTTATTTTACAAGGGGCCGCGCTAAACACAAATACGGACCGAAACTTTTCAGTAAACAAACTCGTAAACTCACTATTTGTGTTGCCGTGAGTTATATTAATTATTAAATTAATTATTCAACTGAACAAATTGAATAAGTAAACAGTCATTTGCGGCGGAGTCAGTACTGTCTCAGAAAATGAATTAATTAATGTTTTTGACGTGATAATTTCTTGTAAATCGGTGAGATTGCACGAACGAAAAAACATGATTCATTGTCACGTTTAGCCGAGTGTGCAAGCGAGAGCGCGGAACAAGCTATAAATACTAAGCGTCACGTTATGTCAGGTAAATTTATCTTCCGTAATCCGGCTTTACAGTAAACCAATTTTTTTGTCGATGTAAATAATTGTATAAGTATATAAATATCGTATAGTGGGACAGGGGCAGTTAAATCAACGCCTGGTCAATAGATAACCGAATATCCAGTGACATTGCCTTTTCTGTTTTCGTACAGCCCGATGGAGCATAAAGGCTTTCTCGACCCGCGCAAAAGGTGCCCTTGAGGCTTGAAGTATTTGGGATTTTACCCTTACCTACCTTATACCTCTATAATTCAATTTTAATTAGACATCATCTGAATTATGTAATTCCACATTTGTGCTTCCAACTACCCTGTAAGGAATAGCTGATTCGGTTTATATACTTATATAATCGACGCATAATTATTCTACTATTTATTTTCATGATGTAAAACATTTGAATGTAAAACAGAGACTATTACGAGATGATACACCTACTTCTTTAAATATTTACGTCTTTGAGGTCTAGGAGGTTTTAGTCGGGTAGATTTTTAATATTGTTTTAAATTGAAAAGAAAATAATCATTAATTTGGTTGGATTGACTTGAATAAATACATATTAAATCAATAAATATCTGTGTACTTAACACACCACGTTAGCTTACTTCAGTGCTAAGTGCAGTGCAGTGTTACAGGACAACGTAACATATTTAATACGTTTATATATTTAAGATTTTTATTATGTAAATACATATAATGCATAGAAAAAACATCCATGACAGAGGCGGGATTCGAACCCGTGACCCTGACGCAACATACTCCGCTTATAAGAGCCCTGTACCAATGCGCCTGCCTGGTAGTCAAATAATAATAATTCAAGCCACATTTCAAAAGATCACATGTAGAAATTACCTAATTTCGGCGAAAACGATATTTATGTAAGCTCTACTCGTAATAACCTCCGGATCATTAAATCTTGTATATTTTATGCTTGTAATATACACCTTGGTAACAACATGTTTTATCATAATATTTTGAAAACCAAGGTTGGAAGATGAGCCAATTTTCAAGGAGTAGAATTAATCAAATGTTGCTGTTGTACTTCTGAACATGACGAGCATACACACTGTTGTTAATAAAACATGCTATTACACGTATTAATGAATGCTATTTTTGTTGCAGATTAAACTACGCACTCGCGGGCTTAAGGCCGTGGTGGTGGCACATA
This sequence comes from Calycopis cecrops, assembly GCA_001625245.1. Taxonomy (NCBI): domain Eukaryota; kingdom Metazoa; phylum Arthropoda; class Insecta; order Lepidoptera; family Lycaenidae; genus Calycopis; species Calycopis cecrops. The sequence continues at coordinate 200,625 of LUGF01001007.1, forward strand.
TGCAACGTGTTGCTGCATGCGGGTTGTTGCGCGCTCGTGGCTCGCGCGTGCGTGACGGTCGCGCGGCTGCAACGTCCGTTCGCGGCGCTCGCAGCGTTGTTGTTCGCTGTGCATCCTGTACATACTGAAGCGGTAAGATGCCCTTTTAGGATGTTAATGTTCTAGCGGGTCGGAGGTGGTGTTTGTGGCATATGTGCAACGTTTTGTTACATGTGGTGTTTTGTGGTCGTGACTCGCGTGTGCAATTATGGCGCGTTGCTATAACTGTTCGCAGCGCTGGCAGCGCTGTATTCGCCGTGCATTCTGTACATACCGAGACGGCAAGCTCTCATTTTGGGATGGCAAACTATGCTCTATTGGGCTGAGAACTGTGGTTGTGTGTTAGAGTGTTAAAGAATGTTCTACCAGGCTGGGTATTAAACTACGCCGTATTAGTGAAATGTATGCAACGTATTGTGACACTCTCGTCGTTGCACGCTCTTGACTTGCATGTGACACCATCTCGCTACTGCAACTAACTTGACGTTGCAACTCGCTGTTTATTTTATTACAGATGTTGCAAGCTATAATTTTGAGACGTTAAACCTTTGCTGACACATGTTCGACGTGTGTTACACGCACGCTGAAGCACGCTCAAAACGTTATCAAAAAGCTTCTCGTTTACCCTCTCAAACTATACAAACGTTAACTTTAATTTGATTGTAAATTGCCTTCATTTCAAAAGACGTCTTGTATTAAGGTGACTAAACATTCAACTCACGTTTCGCGAGACGCCCCGTTTGGGTATCAGTAGGCATTCTCATTCACATAAACTACTTGACTGGGCTTTAGAAGAGATCTGGAGGAAAGTCCCTTAAAGCAGTATTACTTTAAAATACTACCATGTCGAGGCTATGCTTTCATGTTTTGACTTTAGTGTGGTTTGTGAGTAACCGCAGGAAATGAAAACGCATCTAATTAATCCGAGTTTGTGCTAATGTTTATGGGCGTCTGTAGTCACGCATATACGCCAACTAGCAGTGCCCCACGGTTACACCCGCGCTTAATTTCTAAGAAATCCATATAAACTTCGTCATTCTATTTCACCCCCTTAGGGGTTGAATTTCTAAAAATCCTTTCTTAGCGAATGCTTACGTCGTAACATCTACCTGGATGCCAAATTTCAGCTTGATCCGTCCAGTGGTTTGGGCTGTGCGTTGATAAATGGCTATGTCACGTTTGAATTTTATATATATAGACTAGCTGCGCCCCGCGGTTTCGCCCGCGTAACTTTCGATCCCGTGGGAATATCGGGATTAAAAATAGATGTTGGCCGATTCTCAGACCTACTCAATGTGCTCACAAAATTTCATGAGAATCGGTCAAGCCGTTTCGGAGGAGTATGGCAACGAAAACTGTGACACGAGAATTTTATATATTAGATATAGATTTCTCGTTTTTCCTGATGCCGCTAAGAACTTGTGGTTATCATCACAATATTCCGTCTTTTCGGTGCCCTATCGATCGCGGTGCGAAACTAACGCAAGTAAAACCGTGAAGCACAACTAGCGTTTAAATATATCTAGTAGCCTTCGGCGTACATCTTGTTATTTTTATTACCTAAAATATTTGTCAGTGAATTCCATATAAATTGCTAACAGTAGTGCACACCTTCTGCGATTTTAGATTTCATGAAACGACATTTAAAAAACTAACATTGATGATAGATGAATTGGAAACTAGTTTGTCTAAAATGTAAATATTTATAGCTGTACTTAGCGCAATGTTTTTCTCACCTTAAATCTTTCTCAAGTAATTTTATACAACCTTAAAACATCAGTGTCATCAACTTCTTTTTCAATTATACAAAAGGACAAAAAAAACATTGATTTTAATATACATGGATTGTAAATTAATTTGCACTAAACACTAAAATACCCCAGAGGAATGAATTAACCAAGCTGTTATTTCGACAGGTGGCGGGCGTGGTGGGCCGAGCGGATCTGCTGGCGTGTATATTTTTCCTCTCCTCGCTTCTAGTATACCACAGGTAAGCTGTGGACAAACACAATTTGTTGTGTAGCATTGATTGGTTTTTGTTACTCCTTAAGTTATAAGATTTTTAGTATGAAAATATATGATATGATATTTTTTAATATCAACACAATGTTCCTAAGGATAAAACTCGAGTTCGACATTCCAGCTTTCTTAAATTTTAGCGAATGTTACGCAAGGTATTGAAACTATTTTAACGGGTTAAAAAAATCTAAATGACCCTTAAATCTAGTAAAAGTATCAGGTTACCTAAGGTACTATATTAGTAAACTACTTACTTAGTAAAAGCACCTTACCTAAGGTACTTACTTAGTAAAAGTACCTTACCTAAGGTACTTTTACTAAGCCTTTGATATCCATGTTTGCTGTACAGCTTCTGAAATAATGTAAATAATTCTGAAATAATGAAATAATGTGTCTGGCTTGTAAAATACTTAAATAAGAAGCGCGATAAAATCTGTCAAAATAGTTTTATTACAACAAACAGTTTTATTAAATCACATAGGAGGAACAACAAGCGATCGGATCCTGCTAGTGACTGCCGACGCCTAAACATTTTGTTTTAAGGGTGCAAATGAGGAGTCGAAGCAATTTTCATGAATATCTACGCCCATAGACATCCGCATAGAGGTTATAGATGCGCCGCCCGCCTTTCTCCCCCCACCTCCATAGAGGTTATGCAGACGCTTCGTCTTTAGTCTTGTCAATCAATGGAATACACTGATTACATCGTACGAATAGCGACACTTTGAGGCAGATTTTTTTGTGTCACAGATAATTTTTGCACCATCCAACCAGCTCTGGATGAGCCGGAAGGCTGAGTAGGACTCGGCACAAGAAGCGTGTCACTACCGACTAAAAAACCTGCAAAAGACCTATCAGCAACATGATACCCCAGCGAACAGCGAACATCGTATAAGCGAGAGATATTAGGGTCATGCCGGCTTGATTTGGTCGTATTACAACAAGCATGTTACATCTCAGTATTTTATTTTACAGGCCTACTAGTAACAAGAAAAGCATATGGTTGAGCGTGGTGCTGGGAGCGCTCAGCATGCTGGCGAAGGAGACAGGAGTCACCATCCTACTTATGAACTTGGCGATCGACTTCATCAGGTGTTGGCCGTTTGTTAAAAGGTAAGCTGTTTTTGTTAAAATAAAGCGGAATACACACTGAGGCCGCCGGGCCGCCGACAAAGCCCGGCGACACAACGCGGCCTGTATGAAAATAATCATGTCTGCAACATGTGCCGGCGCGTGTTACCCGCCGACATGTTGGCGACTTGGGTACGCTTGCGCTCGCCCAACAGCTTCGTTCCCTTTGGAGCAATCCAGCAATAAACATTCCACAAGCTACTATCAACAAATCACTGCCATCGTCCATGTTTAAGATTATTTCTATTTACTGAATTATCGAAGATATACCACCAAAATTTTATCTCATCTCAAGCCGCCGACATGCCGCCGACCAAATTATCCGACTTGTAATAAGTAAAGCCGCCAACTAGACCGCCGACAGTTGCCGACATAATATGTCGGCGGCCCGGCGGGCTCAATGTGTATTGCACTTAAGGGACGAACGGAATGGTGGTAGATGTCTTAGAGCCAGCGCACACACGCTACTTTTAGCATCAGCATTCGGCAATTTTGCGAACGAAACTATGCTGCATAACGATTTAGCGTCTCTCTGCGTTCAGTCGACTTATCGGAATCTTGAACTGCTGCGATTCTCGATCGGCAACACTACGCATAACATGTGAGATGCGACTAAATCGCCGCGTTGGGCGTTTTTGAATGTGCGGTGGGGAGTGCGTGGTCGCTGTATTCAGCGGTCTATGCTATGAAGCTAAAAGTAGCATGTGTGCTGTGGCCCTTACAAGTACATTGCCGGCCTTTGAAAAGTATGTAAGCCGTATCGGGTCGGAAATACCGATGTTGGAGTTGTATATTTCTCATAGTACAAGTCTTTGTCACACTTTATATGCACTCGTCCTGTCATACTGAACTCTCCCTGCTCTCTATAGCTAAACAAGGCTACTCTCCATGTGGCAGTAATTGCATTTTTATTATTAGGAAAGCATTTATGCGGCATCAACACTCTCTGGGCGGACTACCGTTGAGGGGGGGACTGAAGTGAATAGGGACTGGACTCTCTGGGAAGTTCTCAACCATCTTAGGGCTTCCGGGACAAAACTAAAAACATTTTACAACACTACAACAAATATCTATTTATTTCTCACTCTCTCTCTTTCCTCCTAATAGTTGAACGTACTTATCATATAATGAAAATTAATTGAAATATGTTCTCCACAAATCATCCTGGAAAAAGACTACATTCAAAATGCGTATTACTAAAATAAAGCAACGAATATACATTCATTTTGTGACAGTACAATAATGAGTATAATTCAATCTAACTGAAAAATCTAACATGGTTCAACAGTTCTTATTTTCTAAACATATAATTAAAAAATATAAAATCTAATTTCAAAATGATAAATATCGTTTCGAAATTTAAACGTTAAATTTAAAATAATTTCGTTCGGAATTCAAATCTTGTTCGCTTATTTTAAATATGTAATGCGAGGTATTAAGTAAATTACCCATCAGGCGGGCGGCGGGGTCTCATTAGCCCCGTCATAATTTATGTCACGTGACGAGAATGTCAAATTGATACGTGATACGGCGTGATACCGTGATACCGTGATACGTATCACGTAACGCCGGCAATAAATCGTGACGTGATGTTTCACTTATAGCCATAATTACCGGTATCGATTCCTTAATTCTATAAATATCTACCAATCTGTTTACCGAAATATTTGATCGCGTTCAATGTGAGGATAATTATGATAGTGACGTAAAAGAACGTTTATACTCATTTATTTTGTTGACGCAGGGGAATACATTTATGTATGACTAAACCTTCTGCCTTCCAATTATAGAATTATAGCGACTGCCTTTAGCCGCTACAATTGGAGCGTTCCGGGTCTACAGGTAATAGAATCCCTCTATCGAAAGGGTGGCATCGGCGAAACGACCCAGCTTTCTTGGGGACTGTCTCTGACGGGTGGAGGGCCCTCCAGCTGAGCTACTCTTAGTCTGGCCTCTTCCCCCAAGCCTGTCCGGTATAAGTAGCCCTGTCGGGGATAGCCTTCGAGATCACAAAGGCCCCCATCACGGCAAGATAGCAGCATCTTCACAAACAACAACAAAGCTATTTTTAACTTTATTATTTGAATACCGAGTTTTGTACCCTGCGCGCCTTGTTAAGCCACAAACAGATAAATCAGCATGAGCTGTCACGGAAATATATGAAATTCGTTCGGCGCCGTCTGTCGAGAATTCGTCTTACCAACTCAGGAACCTCTGTGGGCATATGCACAATAACCTACTTATGGATAATAACAATATGATCTAATGCATAGTTTACGTTTCTAAAATTTCTAAAATTTTTTATAAATTTCTGTTAATTATAAGTATTTTTTTTATGGTATAGGAGAGCAAACGAGTAGCCGGAGTCATTTTCATAACTACCGACGCCCACAAACATCCGCCTAGAGGCTATACAGATCTCCGCAACGCTTATGACTTTTTCAAAAATTCTTTTTGCATTTGAATACTACTAATGTACTCTATCGCCCATTAAAACAGGTGTCCCTTTTTCTTGTACAGCCTGTATACTAAACTCAAGGAGCACCACACACTACGTAGATAACTTATATTTTACAGCCAAGTATCTGCAGGCACACACATATATAGAAGGATGGTTTTTATACGCAGATAAAATCTTATCGTATCTACATTGTGTGACAGATTTTAGACCTAGGTTATAAACATTAAATATCCTAACATCTGTCTCCAATCTTCGCGTAATTTGAAGTAATTAGCGAAATCGTATTTCATTAAATCTGTAATTTAATTACTCGCGACCTACTCAGGAGGTAATGAATATTTTTATATAAATTATAACTTTTTTTGTAATAGGTATAGTATAAGGGGGCAAACGAGCAGTCTGTTAGGTGTGTGGCACTACCTGCATGCTTGCATGCACTGAAATTGGTCCGGCACGACCGGGGAGGTACCTCTCGCTTACACGAGACTGGCGTAAAGTGATAGCTGCGCTGTCTCGTTTCGTGTGGTGTGTAAGTAGCCGGTGGCCCATGTAGGAGGGAGAAGAAAGGAGGGCAGCGCATCTGTATAGTCTTTGGGTGTCGTTGGTCATGAAAATGGCTCCGATTGCTCGTTTGCCCCACTATACCATAAAAAAATCCTCTCGCTCGCATGATATTGATGCAAAGTGACGGCTGTACTGTCATGTTGCGTGCACTATGTGAGTTTTCAGTGATTCAATAAATTGGAGGTAGTAAGGAGGCCTAAGCGCCTGGAGGTCATTAAAAGACTCCGACTACCTCCATAAACAACAGAAGGGAGGAGGGCAACTCATCCGTATAAACTCTATGCGGTTGTCTTTGGGCGTCGGTAGTCATTAAAGTTCTGTTCTGGCTCGTTTGCCCCCTTATACTATGCAAAAAAAATACCAACATGATACATTAAATTTCACTTCTCCATTGTTTTTTCACTCTTCCTTAGTGTATTGGAAAATGTGAGCGTAAAAGAATTTCTTATAACATCACTAAGTAAGCTCTTTGTGAAGTGATAATAGATATCTTCGGACGGTATCGGAGGAATTTTACTCAAGATGGAGCCTTTTGGAAACAAAATGATTCTAAACTTCACTGCTTTTGTATAAAATATACTACAATTTCTGTTCGAATTGGTTTCTTGCTGTGGCAATTTTTTTTTGTTGACGCAGGGGAATACATTTCTTAGGATACCTACCTAACCGGCAGGCTTGGGGGGGACCCCAAGCCTGCCGGTAGTCCGGTGGTCTGTCCGGGCGCGAAGGCCTTCAGCCTGCATCAATTATACTACGTTAACAGCAATTTTTATTAATTGAATTTTGATTATCTTCATATTGCAGTGATCTAGTGATAAGAAGTTTTTCCGGGCTAATTTGAAAATACTGAACCATTTTTAATGAAATTTTGCACAGATATGTAATTTTTTTTTGAATGTATGATAACCGTGATATTTCTATTATCAGAGTAAACCCTATTGCCCCTTCAAATTGTCTAGAATAATTGAAATAAAAGGTATTTTTTTTTTATATTTCTTCTGTATTTTTGGCGACCGCGTCCGTGAAATTAACAAAACAGATATGCAATTCGATGTGGAAGGCGTCCAGCGTCTTCGCATTCCGGCATATTTGTATGAAACGTGTTGATGGAGGCAAATAGTATGTAGTTTTGTTATTATGCGGTTCTCTCATACTCGTAATACTATTATTGTAGGATACACTCTTCTGAAGTACTGAATATGATTACAAAAAGCTGAGAAGGTTCCGTACCAACGAAAGGTATAGGTGCGCCACCTATACCCTGCGGCATTTTTGATCAGAAAATAAAATAACTTGGTTTTTGTTTGTATGAACGACAAAGTTGTATTTTTGTGTTTTGAAAATTTCTTAAAAATTCCTTAAAAACTAACAATGGTATCTCGCCCAAACCAATTTTAGTTGGAAGTTTTATTGAGATCTACAGCACATATATTTTTTAGATTTCTCACTCTCTTATTTTGAAAGTTAGAGACTCATTTTTCCACTTTGGTAGAGTATATATTTCAAACAATTGATTTGACAAAAAATGTTTTAGTAACCTTAATGTCCGTTTTAAAGACCTATTCATAGATAATCCTCACATACAGGTTGGATGAAAAAAAATTAGATTCAGTTCAACGTACGGAGTGCCCCCCTTTATTTATAGAATTTATTTATTATTTTTTTAATTTGAATAGCTTTTTACAGAATGCATCAACTTACAAAGTTTCAACTACGTAGGACTCCACTATAACTCTATAATAGTTTCGAAAAAAAAAATACTATGACATACGGACGGACGGACTGGCAGACCGACAGACAGGACGGATCTATACGGGTTCCGTCTTTCCCCAATTGGCTACGGAACCCTAAAAATGTCTATCCAAAGAGACCGTCAAAGTCACCAAACGTCGGGATTTTAAAATACTTAAATATACTTTGTTATTTTTAAATAAAAACGATAAAATCATTTAAATCTGGTTTATGACAATATAAAAATACTTTAAATACAGTTTTCTTTTATATCTCGTTTGGGATAGATTTTACGTGCACAAAATCGCGAGTCGTAGCGAATATTTTAAATAAAATATACTCTCACTATCAAAGTCGCTCCGCCGGCTGCACGCGGGCCTTTACGCCGGTAATTATCGACTCTGTTGCCGGTTGGTCGATTAAAAAATAACACTAACCGTTAATTCGCACAAGATTAATGTATTTTAATTACAGTTACAATGAGCAGCGCAAATGATGGCGATCTATCACCGTTCGCAGATAAATTATCTGACCAAATAATTAATTCTGTGTTGAAATGTTGCACAAATTGATCGTCGGCTGTTTGTTAACTGAGATGTTGATTGGCTGAAATCGTTTTAGTTTGCTTGAGGTACGTAGTTCCGAAGTAACAAGACTTTGGGAGATCTTCAAGAAAAGATCTTATTCTTCTCTTAAAAGTCGACATCTGTTTGACCCCTGGAGTTGCGGATGTCTGCAGGTGTTGGTGCTCACTTACCATCAGGTGGCCCAACTGCTCGTTAGCCTCCTATGCTATAAAAAGAGACAACATAAAGTGTTAGTCGAAAGTGTCATCTAGGCAAATCTAACGACACCACATGAATTGAAATACATCAAGCCGTTCGTGATGTAACAGGGAACATAAAAATCTCATTAAATACACGCGTTCTACAACCTAACCCTCCTGATGCAGTCGGGTCTTCCGTAAATACTGAATTTGGTATTTCATCAAGAAAAGCAAAAACGTTCAAAGTGATTTTAATGGCTACATGTTACTTCATTTAAGTCCTGGCGTACTAATGATCGCGGCAAACTTATCAACTCGGAAAGGGATCGTAACCGTATCACCTCGAGCCGGTCAGTATTCTTTGTATGAAACTTCATACTGCAAGGAACACTAATGGGAAACGTAACGTAATCATATCGTCTTCGCTTTTCTAGGTGAGGCGTTTACGATCTCTTTCCGAGTTGATAAGTGTGCGGCGTCCATAATAAGTGCATTAATATCAGTTTGAAATCATAAAGGTGACGCAAGACGCCGTGGCTCCTTCGCCTTATTTTACTTTGGTTCAATAGTACTGTCCTTTTATGAAAATAGCAGAATGAGAAAACAGAGGAAGGACAGATGCGCCCTCTATGTCTCCCCCCATTATACGCTACACTTAACATGACTTGCGTAGCTGTCTAGTTTCTTTAGTTTTCTTTGTAATTAATTTGTCCAATGTACATTATATTTTGCATATTATATCCCATCCCCCATATACATCCCATATCCCACCTCGCCTCACCTGGGACCACATAATGTTAGGGTTGTGGTATTCCCAGCTGAGCACCACAAACATTAACTGAGTGGTAACCATTCTGGGGACTAGTTGTACTGTTGAAAATCCCTTATTTTTCTTTTGCCTGTTTTATATTTTTGTTTTGTTTAATTTTTTTTTATTACTTTTAGTGTTGTTATTTTAAGCGTGTATTGTTTTGCTGTTTTGTTTTTAGTTTTTGAAATTTATAACCGTGTAAAGACCTAAATATATTCTATTCTATACTAATATCGACAAAACAACCTTATTTATTTTTTAGCTGTAGTCGTTTTTTGTTCAACAGGTCAATATGCTCATTGAAGATTGAGAAGAAATGCACGGGCCTATCGGTGAGAACCATCAAAGTGGTAGTCTCCCTTGCGTTGCTGATATGTCTACGACTGGCCTTGTTACAAGGCACCTGGCCGACATTCTCACCACAAGACAACCCGGCTGCTTTCCATCCCAGTTTTTTTGTCAGGTAAGCAATAGTTAAAGAAGTAGTAGCACTTATCCAACGAAATAGGGTATGGTCAGATAACGCTTATGGGATACTGCCAGAAAGTAACAGCTGTTGTCTCGTTTTAATTACCTATAAGTGGCCCATTCTGGCATAACCAACGCTTCATGCGGGAGTTCAGTGAGCGAGACCTACCAGTTCAGTTGAACGATATTCAATCACAATTCTTGTAAGAGGTGGTGCCACACTGCATGCATGCACGTAGTCTAAATGGGCCGGCATGACCGAGGAGGTACACGAAACCGGCGGAAAGTGACAGCTGTGTCTCATTTCGTGCGCTGTGTAAGTAGCCGGTGGCCCTTGGAGGGAGGAGAAGGAAGGAGGACAATACATCTGTATAGCCTCTTTGTTGATGTCTATGGGCGTCGCATTGGCAGTCATAAAAATGGCTTCGATTCCTCGTTTGCCCCCTTATACTTTAAACATACACAACAAATATTTTGTTTCGTAAATGCAAATACAAATTTAAATTTCCATATTCAAGACCTGCAAACGAAGTGATTTGCCATTTAATTATAGAATACAACTAGGAATTTGGGGGCTAAAAAGTCACAAAGCCATCCTAATGTTCTAAGCGGAATGACTCCATAAATTTATACTCTATTGTGAAGTTCGCCCGGTTCACTTCGCATTAATTTATGTCCTATTGTATCGCCAACTTCTAACTTACTTCTAATTTGTTTTCTATTGTGAGGTCGATAATGGATGTCGGGAGATTATAGTGGTCTTTGTTGTCAAATATGTTTAAAATTTACTTTATGGTCCACCATTAATAACCCATTATTAACATGGTTTGTAGACGGTGTTGCCCAGTTGGGAGCTTTGTTAGGTAGTGTGGCCGTTTTAGAGACGGAAAGTTTTGTGATGATTACTCATGGAGCAGGGTAGATATCATACATTAAAAGTAATTTAAAGCGACGATCGGATGGGTGTAGTGATATTGTAAATAGACATGGTTTTACGCAGGAGTCGCGAGCTCCAATCCTGTCTTGGTTATGGATGTTTATATGTATTATATGTAATTTTGAAATAAATATCTTATATATTTTCATTGTCTAGTACCTACCTTATACATACAATAACAACAAACTTTAACCACGCCAGTCTTTATTGCACTTTTCTGCTGAAAGTTGGGCATCTAATTTCTCTTTAACGGATAAAGTGAAATTTAGATGCCGGACGGTTTTGGCAGTGAGTGACCTACTTTATATTTTGTATCACTTGGCATGGATATCTATATTTGATATATGGTACATTAGGGATGCTGTTATCGTGACAATTGCCATTAAGATTGCTATAAAATAAACGCGAAAAATGTAAATCTTATGTTAACATCTTTGAACATTAGTGCGGTACGCTAAGGAAATATTAATAAAAACCATTGAATGTTTAATAGTGTGATTAATTTTATGTGAAATTAAATTAACTTTTAGTATTTTCTTGAGTATTCCAAAGGAGCAGATCTTTATTGCACTATTTTAAAATATTCAAAATATTATCTTATAATCTTACATAAAAGGAGTAGAGTACTTGTATCAGATATAGATGATACTAGATGTTTAGAAAATGCGCGATCTTTGAATATCAACATCAAGTCTATTACTTCAAGGCGCTGTAATTGGAAACAGTCCCCATGGTCGTACTAGCCTTATTCCAAGAAAACTACTACCCCTACCTCTTTTAAAATTTATAAAGTCGAAGAATAATTTAAATAAAGTAAAAAAAATAAACGTTTATTTTGCAAAGTTCCATACAGATAGTAGAACAAATAACAATCAATGTTCAATCGATGTAGACATTGCAAAATTGGTCCGAAGCTCGGTATTTGCGACATACATGTCAGCACCTATCTTTTGCCTGAGTCATCTGGTGACCACGCGGATTAGCCAACGACAATAAAACTTATACTATAAACTTATATAATACTAAACATCTAATATATTTTCTCAGTATCCTTACTCAGTATTTCTTACAGATTAATGACGTTCTGTTATTTGGCGGCCTTCAACTGGTGGCTGCTGCTCTGTCCCTGGACCCTCAGCCACGACTGGCAGATGGGCTCCGTTCCTCTCATCACTAGCGGCTGGGATCCTCGCAACTTTCTCACCTGCGCCGCCTTTGGAGCCCTGTTCCTGCTGTGCTATAGATGTGTCATGGATTTAGAGGTGAGTGTCAGGATTTTGATACAAGCAAAGAAGTGGTCGAGGTAAACATTATAATAAGACTTTAAATTTTTACACTTTTAAAACTATAATTTTCAGAAGTACAATAAGGCGAACTTATCGCTTTAAAGCGATATTTTCCAGGCAACCATCATTTCGAAAAATTGCTTGGAGATTATCGGGTGCTTAATATCATTAAATATTTAGTACAATATTAAAAAAAACAATAGAAAAATATAAACAAAATAAATATTAATGATATAAATGTAATTTTATGGATCATGTAGTTGTTATCATCAGACCTTATTTTGTAGACTCAGCGCCACACCCCGGCTGCCATCGGCCTCCTGTTCCTGGTGATACCGTTCGTGCCGGCCAGCAACCTGCTGGTCACAGTCGGCTTCGTCATCGCCGAGAGAGTACTGTATATACCCAGGTAAAACATACTTCATCATGTATTTTCGTTGGAGTTTAAGTTTTTCGTGTAAAACAGAGTATGAGTAAAAAAAAGAAAACTTAACCTGTCCATCGCAACACAAATATCGCCTCAGTCTCTTGGACCCGTTAATTTCAAATCCTCGTTTTAGAAGCAAACTCTGGCACGAAGATGGTAGACCCGGTTTTGTTATAGCCCAAAAGAGAAAATCAGTACTAGGGGTCTTGTTACATACATTACTGACACCCATTAACATGCACAAATGCATTTCTACGAAACGCGACAATATAGCTGTCACTTGGCGACAGGATCGAGTGCTTATGAGTTACTACCTCATTCGTGCCGGCTTATTACACTAATCAACTCGGAAAGTGATCGTAAACGCCTCACCTAAAAAACGAAGACGTTGCGATTACGTTACGTTTCCCATTAGTGTGCGTTGCAATACGAGGTTTCATTTTTTTTTATGGTATGGGGGGCAAACGAGCAGTCGGAGCCATTTTCATGATTACCGACGCCCATAGACATCCATATAGAAACTACACAGATATAGATACAGATATATAGAACTTCTATAGACTACCGCGGCTACTTACGCACGGCACGAAACGCGACAACACAGCTGTCACTTCACGCCGGTCTCGTTTAAGCGAGAGGTACCTCCCCGGTCATGCCGGCCCAATTCGGCTGCATGCAAGCATGCAGTGTGGCACTACTTACTTGCTTCATACAAAGAAAACTGACCGTCTCGAGGTGATACGGTTACGATCCCTTTCCGAGTTGATAAGTGTGCTGCGACCATAAATCAGGCTACATTGCAGCATTTACTAAAACCTATTATTTTTCTACAGTGTAGGCAGCGTGATAATAACAGCCTACGGGGTACAACTGATGTGGTACTCGAAGCCGGGCTCGAAGGTACTTCTTGTGGTGGGCATCGCCGTGCTAGCGGCCAGCGGGATCGCCAGGACGTACAGAAGAAACACCGATTGGAAGGATCGAGCTACTTTACTCAGGTACAATTAACACTTATCCATATAGAATCAGCCTATAGCCATCCACTTCTGAACGTAGGCCTCTCTCACAGAGCGCCAACCGTCCCGATCTTGGACAGCTTGCATCCATCCGCAGCTCGCCATCTTTCTTAGGTCGTCACACTACCGTGCTGCAGGGCGTCCTACTCTACACTTGCCTGGTCACGGTCTCCACTCAGTTACGTGTCGGCTCTTCCATTGCACGCATTGCATTTATTCATACTAATTTAGAATGCGAAAGTGTGTTTGTTTGTTCTTCTTTCACATCAAATCGATATGTGATATTTAGTATGGATAGTTGAAGGACTGAAGAGTGCCATCGAAACATCATCGGCTCGAAACATGTAAATTGTAGGTACATTTTCTTTCTACGACGCGAGCGAAGCCGCGGGTAACAGCTAGTAATTAATATCTATCTATTATTACGTATACAATCATATTATATTTTTGTCTGGATATATTTTCAGGAAACTTTAGGCCTTAGGTGGTCTCAAGTAATGAGCAGTGAGATCTTTTTGACGACTACCAAAGCACGTAGGCATCTGTATATTCGTTATCCTGAGGTGAATGGTGTAACAATGATAAAGCAGCCGATTTAAGTCAGCATTGGCTGTAAGCAGCATAGCGCTCTCTTATCAAAATTTAATAAATTTAAAATCGTTGAATTTCATATTACTAATCTATTTGTTTGGTTTCGGTCAATTGTAAATACTCTCACTGTATTTTTAACACGAACAGAGTAACTCCACGATTAAACTTGGCAAATATAACTGGCACGCAATAAAACGGCGCCAGCATATCATTTAGTTTTTACATTGTCATGCGGTGCGATTTAAACGCTCCGCATACCCGTAACGGGCAACTAAATTACCCAAATGTGTTTTGTTTCAGGGTGGATTTAGTGACTTTGCCGCAGAATGCCAAACTGCACTACAACTTTGGCAACTTCCTGCGAGAAACGGAGCAGCAAGACAACGCTATCAAACATTACAAAGAAGCTTTGAGGTACGGAGATAGTTAAGGTGGGACATAACGGGCGCAGATTTAGAGCTAAATCCGAGAATGTTATTGCGAAATCCTTTGGTTCGACTATAATGGTTTATGCTCTTGCTTGATTATTCAAGTATTTTAGGAGCATTTTCATGTAATGTAATATTAGTATTTCAATTGTAATAATTTTTAAAATTAGTTTTATATTTTTTACAATGGAATGACAATATTATAAAAACAGTAATCAACTTGTTTTTCTTGCTTGAGAATTTGTAATGATGGGGCGTGCTGATTTGGGGCCGCATTGTGCTGCAGCTGGCAAGACATGGGAGGTACCTCTCGTTCAAACGTTCCTCCTTAAAACTGATAGCTATGCTATCCCGTTGTCTGCTGTTAGTAGCCAGTAGCAATCGCCGATATGGGGTAAGTAAAGAAGAGAATACATCTGCGAAACATGATAGTGGATGTCAATAGTCGACAAAAAAATTCGATTTTATCATTTTTCTATGAAAAAAAAACAATAATAATTATGCCATCTATGGAACCTTTCTATACACCGAATTGGATTAGTTTGTTTCACTACATGTGTATATTTTAATAAAATTTTACTTATGTCAGTATGCACTACGCCTAAGAGCCACACTCAAATATTTGCCTACGTTTAAAGTCTTAAAATGCAAGCTTGTATGATGTATTTCGCTTCTATAGAATAATTTTCTGTCTCGCAGTTTAAATGATATATTGTTTGTTGTTATTAAAAATCCTCATTTATAAAACTTTATCAAAGACTACTTTACAAAATTAAAGTGGTTTGTTTATGCTTAAAAAGTTATTATATAGATCTGTAACGATTGATCTCTGTATATATTATTACCAACAGATATATTATTGATTTCATATATTGTTCATCTTTATATACCACTTCGAAGATAATATACATATATACAATGCGTTGATAATTATTTTTTATTCATGCTTACGTTAAATAAAGTCTATATTAGAATTTGCAGTCCGAATAAAACCAAATTGCAACATTGGCAGTTTTTCACTCTTCTATTTTTTATAGTATAAGAGGGCAAACAAGCAGTCGGAGTTATTGTCATGACTACCGACGCCCACAGACATCCGCACATAGACTATACAGATGCGTTGCCCTCCATCCTGTCCTCTGGGGATGGGGCATGGCCTGATATCTCTGTCGGTAGCCTAATTTCGGTCTGATAATGAGAAAGATAGAGTCACACACACAGACACACGCCTGCAATATTATATTATATTGTACATGGTTAACTAGTCCATAATATAATGCTAAGGAATAGGACATTTTCACACCTCCCCGGTCGTATCACGTTGGTCTGCTAAACGTCAATGAGACTAACAAAGATACATCTTAGGACAGCGGAACTCCAACATTTTTGTTGGCGGAACGCATTTGAAAAGAGAAATTTTTGGTATAACCCCAAAATAGTAAGAGGTAGTGCCACACTGCATGCTTGTATGCAGTCGAATTGGGCCGGCACGGCCGGGGAGGTACCTCTCGCTTACACAAGACCGGCGTAAAGTGACAGCTGTGCTATCGTATAAGCATCGTATAAGCAGCCGGTGGTACATGGAGATGGGAGGAGAAAGGAGGGCACTGCATCTGTATAGCCTCTATGCGGATGTTTGTGGGCGTCGGTAGTCATGAAAATGTCTTCGACTGCTCGTTTGCCCTCCTTTACTATACAAAAAGAAATGAAAGAAAAAGCTTTGTGCAATATTTAATTATTATATTTATTAATGAAGCTATTTAATGACAAGGATGAATGTATGTATTTTTTCTCATTCTTACTAATATTCTTGCAGAACCCCCACAATGGTTTTGCGAAACCCGAGGGTTCCACTCACACTTTTAGTATATCTGTCTTAGGCTATGGCCTGGCTACGCGAGCGCCCACAACAACATGGGCACCCTCGTCAGCACGGAGAGCGCGGAGCACCACTTCCTGCAGGCGATCAAGTACAACAGGTACCACGTGAACGCACACTACAACCTGGCGAAGCTGTATAGGTGAGTCAAACTCTGTTCACCCAACATAGGTACAGTCACGAGCAATAGTGTGTATACAATTGAGTACCTTGCCATAATTTGTATTTTGAAATTCCATATTATTGCTTTGACTTGTCAAAGAAAGTAATTGTGACAGGGTTCTAAAGTGTATACATATTATTGCTCGTCACTGTACATATGTATTTCGTCGGATTTTGGTAACCTTCTGTGCTTGCTAATCGGAAAGGTACATTTCCTTTCTAAACCTTTTTTTTTGTAGTATAAGGGAGCAAATGAGAAATCGGAGCCATTTTACATGACAACCGACGCCTATAGATGTCCGCGTAGAGGTTACACAGAAGCGTTACCCTCTTTACTCCTCTTCCCTCCGTGGGCCACCAGCTACTTACGCACTGCATGAAACACTACAGCACAGCTGTCACTTTTCCCTGCAAACCACTTGATGTATACCATTCTGGATGCTTTCTGTGGTAGCTGGCAGTAGTCGGAAAGGTAGAGTTTCTTTTAACACTAGGCAGTTTCTATAGGCAAGTAAAGCAAAGCTTACCACTTTTAACATATACCATCGGATTATGGTTATCTGCAGTGCTTGCTTGTCGCATAGTAATCGGAAAGACACATTTCCTTTCTAAACCTAAAAATGCAGGCAAATAAAATGGACTCAAGAACAACTTACTTGCCTCTTCAGTTTTTAATTGGTCCATTGAGATTGTAAAAGAAACTTGTCAAACTTTTGATGTTGCAAATGTATTTAAGTCACGTATGAAACTAAACGAAATTAAATCAAATAAAAAAACTTAACTGATGTGCTTGTAAAACGTTGCAGTTGTGAAACCGACCTTCGAGGCTTATACCACAGGATTTTAGTTACGTTACTCACGATCATGGAGTCATAGAAACACATAAATAACTTATTTTTCATCACATCTATTCGAAAAGAGGCAGTTTGATCCTCGTAAACAGGGAGCAAAATAGCTCTTTGATCCCTAGGGATGGAAAGTGATTTGAATTTGTAACGTGGATAAAATCGTGTGTCAAAGCCCCAATGACCAGATAAGAAATTAGTTACTATCCGGCCACACGGGTGTCATGGAGTCATGACGTCAAGGTGACCTTGATGTCATGAGGCCATGACACCCGTGTAGCCACACCATTTCGAACATTGTATGAACAAATATCTGGCTTTATGGCAAAATAATATGTCTTCGTTGGCGAAATTAAAAAAAACGCGGAAAATTTTTTTGGCGCTTCTTATTAAATTATTTAAACTTGTAATTTTACTTATTAATTGAAAATGAGTACATCTCAGTCAAGTAGTGAATATGAATATAAATTAACACCAGAGAGTATTGTATCGGACGCTAACAATGTTATAAAAATGATTAGTTGCAATACCCATTTTCTCATAGAGGGCGATGAAAAGTAGAGCAACACTATTTTTGAAGATCGAGCACTTTGAATCCCTCGCTGTGCTCAGGATTCAAAAAACACTCTCGCCTGAAAAATAGTGTTTTGCTCCCTAGGTTAACAATCTACTATTCCTCTTCAGTGTCTAATAGATCAATTAAGATTTTAAAACAAATTTGTGAAACTATTCCTTGAGACTTAGGCTTTGATATCGTTAAATTAAATTC
>LUGF01001007.1:231870-280220 GCA_001625245.1 Calycopis cecrops
ATCATAAATTAAAAACGAGCAGTCGCAGCCATTTTCATGCTACCGATGTCAATTGACATTCGCACAGTTTTACAGATACTTTACCCTCCATCCTCCTCCCTCCACTGGCTACATGGCCCTTAACAGACCGCACGAAACGCGACAGCATAGCTGTCACTATACGCCAGTGTCGTGTAAGCGGGAGGTACCTCCTCCGTTCCGGTCCAACTTGGCGACATGCATGCATGCAGCGTGGCACAACCTCTTACTGTTCCACTATTTATTATAGAGTTTTTTCAACTTTTCTTTTACATTTTTTCGGAAGTTTTTGCTTCTACTATCTTTATATATAAACATGAATGTTTGTCTGTATGTTCTTTATAGGATCGTAAACTATACCTACATTTGATCATGTGATGATCTTTAGCAGAATTGTTGTGCAAGAGTCATGACTCATGAGCCCACAAATGGTTCCTGAGTTGGAACGACCAATTTTCCACGCGTAACAAAGCACACAGGGTACAGCTAGTACGATATAAAAATCGATCGGTGCCGATACATAATAAATATATTTAGGTTTTTTAAGTTAGCTAATTCGTACCGAGAATCGGTCTGTATGAATCATATACTATTATATTTTTTTTTTTATAGTACAAGGGGCAAACGAGCAGTCGGAGCCATTTTCATGACTACCGACACCCATAGACATCCGCATAGTTTATACGCAGATGCGTTGCCCCCATTCCTCCCCCTCCCTCCGTGTTCCACCGGCTACTTACACACCGCACGAAACGCGACAGCAAGCTGACAATTTACACCGGTTATGTGTAAACGAGGGGTACCTCCCCGGTCGTGGCGGCCCAATTTGGCTACATGTATGCATGTAGCGTAGCACTACCTCTTACTAAAGAGACCAGACTACTATATAATTATTTTTTAAGTTTCATCATCATCATCTTTAGATGCAGGACGTCTGCAGCTGGGCATCCACGCGCTGAATATGTGTTGCCTATGTAGGTCTATGGCCTCCCTCTTAGAACGCCAAAGATCACGGCAACTTGCATCTAGCGACACCACCTCATATTAGATAAGTTATTCTCTATCTTCTCACTCTATCACAGTCTTCCGGTATGAGGCCGCTACTAACGAGACTCTCTTATCGAGCGCTTATCGATTATCAGAGTAATGGACATGTCCATCGCCAATTCAGTTTCTGGACTCTCAGAGCTATGTCGGTTACTCTGGTCGGGACTTTGTCAGCAAGTAATTGGAGCCTTTTGATCACTAACGACGCCTATAGGTGTGTCATCCGCATAATTATCATGCATATGTTTTTCTCCCTACTGCCCTTCCCCTCCAACCAAAAGCAACAGCATAGCTGTCACTGCGACGGCTGTATCATGTTTAGCGAGAGGTACCTCCGCGATCGTGCTTGCCAAATTCTTCAGTGCAATTAGCTTTATCAATACACATATTCATTACGTTGAATATTTGTACATTATTTTTTAAACACAAAATTACAAAGATTCATCATCTTTACATATGATAGAATCATATAAGAAAGTCAGAACGTCATTGAATATTTTTTTAAAAGAATACTTGGGGTGTGATCTACAGTCGATATCGATAGAATTCTGTCTGTCTGTTTACTTGATTATCTGTAGGTATGTCCGGACTAAAAAGTAACGCATGGATTTACTTCAAATTTTGCATGAATATTACTAACAGCATATCAACATTATATCTCGATATTTCAAAGTGGAACGATACTTATGCGGGTGAAACCGCGGAGCGCAGCTAGTATTGAACTAAAAATGAAATTAAATATGAAATGGAAATATCATAATGATGACTTTCATCAGTCATATTCATTAAATCATATTAACACTTGCAGGCGCCCATTTTAATTATTCCTTCAATAATATTGCGATGATAATTTTATTCCACTGAAAGCAATGGACACGAAATAGCACTTCACTCATTAAAATCGAAATGTGTGCTACACAGTAGAAGTGAAACTTCAACTTATTAATCGGCATCTTTTAATTATAATTATTATTGACAATTAATACTACACTTATTATTAATTATTAATTATTAATTCAAACTTAACGTTCCTCTATCTACGCTGCTGCCGTGATAATTTTCGTGACATAACAAATCATAAAACTCTCGTTTATAAAAGTTTCACTAAAATACTATAAGATATTATGATTAACAATTAATTATCTTTTTATAGTATAAGGGGTCAAACGAGAAAACTGAGCCATTTTCATGGCTACTGACGTCCATAGACATCCGCATAGAGGTTATACAGATGCGTCGTCCTCCTTCCTCCTCCCCCTCAATGGGCCACCGGCTTCTATCACACAGCTGTCACTGTACGCTGGTTTCGTGTTCGCGAGTAGTACCTCCTCGAACGTGCGGCCATCGAAGCATGCATTATCACACGCATAGCACTCTTACAATCGTGTTCAGTTTATATAAATCTAGAAATTCACGAGCATGTTCCTTAATTGAATATAGCAGCATTTGTCTTGCTTAATGACATGGCATTGAAGTTTTTCATAAAAGCCGTGTGACGTTGATGGATGTGGTAAGAGGTGCGATTAGCGCCATACTTAAGCGAATTCATGGCGTTTTTTATACCTTAAAGGGGCAAACGATTCATCGGTATTTCCGATCCGGTACGACTTAGGGTTTTCCAAAGAGCATACCTTTTTCCTAAAGGCCGGCAACGCGTCTGCAAGACACCTAGTTTTGCGGATGTCTATGGGCGGCGGTAGTCACAAAGCACCTGCTCGTTTATCCCCTATAATATAAAAATCTTCCGACAGCTCTTTTGATGACTACCGTTGACGATAGACGTCGGCATATTAGTTTAGTCCTGTGACGCTCAGTCTTCTTTTCATCATCAGTTTTCTTTTTTTTAGTTTACTCTGTAGGTATTAGGTATTAGGTATTAGTTTTCTTTCCTCATCTAAATCAGTTTTCTTTTTTTTTAGTTTACTCAGTATATATTATATACCTATATCAGTTTACTTTCCTCATCCATATCAGTTTTCATTTTTTTTTAGTTTACTCAGTATATATTATATCAGTTTACTTTCCTTATCCATATCAGTGAGTCATAAACTGTTTTAAAAAAAACGCAATTTGTTTGCGTCGTAATAATGCGAGCGAGTGGTACCGCGATAGATCTACCAGCCATATGGCGCAAAGTATAGCACTACTTCATACAGATATATATATAAGAGTTTAGTAAGAGGTAGTGCTAAGCTACATGCAAGCATGCAGCTGAATTGGGCCGCCACGACCGTGGAGTTACCTCTCGCTGACACCACACCAGCGTAAAGTGACGTCACGTTTCTTGACGTGTGTAAATATGGTGGTAGGTGGCCCATGGTGGGAGGAAGAAGAAGGAGGGCAACGCATTTGTATAAATTCTATGCGGATGTCTTTGGGCGTCATGAAAAATGTCCCCGATTGCTCGTTTGCTCCTTTATACTATTAAAAAAAATATCATAACAAGGTTGCTGTGGAGAATATTCCTCCCTTGGGGAATGTCAAATTTTACAGACAAGGGATTCCAGACCCTAAGGCCTATCTTACTCCAACATCCACCACAAATGGATTAAGGTCGACACGTATCAGTCATCCCAATTTCTTACTTTTTCGACCTTCAACAAACAGCGGCAAAGTTCTAAATTGAATGACAACATTAAACTTTGAATTTAAAGTCAAAAGTTCTCAATCCCGTGAGAGGAATTCAAATACGCCCCAAGAGTGTGAAATACGTTGTAAGCTGGAATAGCGAGGGTAAGATTAATATATTTACATATTTAATAAAAAATGCTACCTTTCACACATAATATCAACTTAATTATAATTAAATAGAACTAGAAAAAAAAGAATATCGAAATGCAATGAAATTGGCACACAAAATTTCTTAAGAATCAGTCTAGCTGTTTCGGGGGAGTATGATAACTAACCATTGTGACACGAGAATTTTATAAACATAAATTTATAGATATAGTTCACTTCTCAAACACTACGTAGTAAATGGAAGGTCAGTGTTTGAAAACATTCATTATTATATTATATTAGTTATGTCAGATGTAGTGTAACGCACAAGTAAGATTACGTTTCCATGTAGCAACTAGCAGTGGCACTACCGTTGTACATAGAAGACTAGGTTACAAATCTTATTTAAAAAAAAATAATCTCGCTTACACGAGACCAGCGTAAAGTGACAGCTGTGCTGTCGCGTTTCGCGTGGTGTGTAAGTAGCCGGTGGCCCATGGAGGTGGGAGGAGAAAGGAGGGCAGTGCATCTGTATAGCCTCTATGCGGATGTTTGTGGGCATAAGTTGTCATGAAAATGGCTCCAACTGCTCGTTTGCCCTCCTATACCATAAAAAAAATATTGGCAAACACTTTTTAACAATGTTCAGTTTTACAGATTGACTAAAGTTGCCATTAATTTAAATAGCAAATAAACTACATAATTATTTCTATTCTACAGGCACCAACCAGTAAGAAATAAATACAGTGAAGTATTTAAGTGGTGCTTAAGTGTTTAAAGTATCGACTAACTTGTGCGCACTATGACAGTAATCTGTGAACCTACCCTCAAAATCATTTTTGAACCTTAGCTAACTTCATTATTATTACTATTGGACACCATTACTAAACCTCTATTGAGCAGACGACCGCTTACTGCCACTAACATCTAACCCTGACTGGATAACGGGATGTTGTCGTCATTGATATTCGATCAAAACTTAATCTACCCAATACCAGTCTCCACTATAAAACATTTTTATTGCTTGGCCATTTATTTTGTTTCCCAGGGTATTTTTTTATAGCAAGGAAGGAAAAACGGGCAATCGGACCTATTATATGACTACAAGATATAGTATCAGGGAAGCTTGGCGGCTGGTCAGCTCTCCAAGGGAGTCACGCCACCGTAACAGGGGACACGTAGGTCACACAGAGAACCGGGATATCTCGTACAAAAGAACAACCCCACCAACGGCAGAAAAGTGTAAGCTTAGATTTGTTCTTCTTTTATCCCCTCAGAAGAGGGGAGTATTGAGAACAATAGCGTTACATATACATACCGAGGATATTACTGATCAATCATTGACTTCACTGAAGCCGCTGAGTTTACCCTGTACTACTGAACTTTACCACCACGACACGACTTGACCGATGGTTCTCAACACTACTGGACGCTTTTTTCGATGACCACCAAATCACCTGCATTTGTAACTCCTAAACTTGAAATGTGAAGCATAGATTTCATTTTGACGCAATATGATAATATGAGCGAGGGGTATCTCCCTGGTCATGCCAGCACGATTAGGCAACAATACAGCAATAGCTTTACTACTCAAAAATATATGATGACACAATAATTAGTAAGCGGTGGTCTACGCGTCAAGCATGCATGTAGCTGAATTGGCCGGGACCTCTCGCTTAGGTACATGATACCGGTTGTAATGAGACAGTTATGCTTTCGCGTTTCGTGCGATGTGTAATTTTCCAGTGTTACTTGGAGGAAGGAGAAGGAAGGAGGGCAACGTATATGTGCGCATAATAGCTCCGATTGCTCGGTGACCCCCTATTCCATTAAGAAAAAACGTAACCATTACTTAATAAGTAGCATATCTCCTAACCTCATTTCCCACCCAAACAAACCATAAATTCCCTCCTTTCACATATTTTAAAAGTAGTCCTTATCTTTCTTCACACCGCGTGAATGCACATGTTCCTGCTATTCCTTAAGGAGCGCGGATGTGGAGAGACACACAAAAGGCACCCCAAAAATCGCCTTACGCAAACGTCTGAACATCTTAAATTCTTATAAAATGAAAATACCATTTTAAAGAGATACGCTTCTCGTGGTTATCCTGATATTTTATGTTGTCTTGAATAAATAATATACTATTTTTGTTATTTATGAATTTATATTGCACTGGCTGGTGCGTGCGACTTTGTTCGCATATCGTAGTAAATGTGGTTTGTCATTGTTTGCTTGCAGTGTGCCGAAATTCCGATTTCCTGTAGGAATGGTCAATTGTATTCCAGTAAAAAGAGTTTTTGATATTGACCAGGCATGTATCTATACACCACAAAAGCTTAATTCGAATATCTCTAGTAGTTTCGGAGATTAGCCTGGACAAATAGACAAAGAGACAGAAAAAAAATGGAAAGGGTTCTAATACTTTAACATCGCCCCTTTTTCGTGAATATATTCAATGTACAGACACACAGATTTGACTGTTTTATTATACGTATAGATAATATTACACGACCGATTTAGTCTTTTCATCGTCAGACATGTTAGAATGGCTATGGGTAATGTATGTAAATTATTCATTTTGAATTTAATAAAAATAAAAAGTATACAAGGTCTCATTTTTGTTGTGTACTTACCCTGGAAATGATGTGCTAAATATGTGGTTTGATTTAATGCCTCCCGCTTTTATCAACCTTGTATAAACATGTAAAATATGAATATTTTATATTCAAGTTATAAATACGAATTTTTACATACCATCTATAATTCTTATTGTCCTTTAATATACCGGTTTTATATACTTATAAAAGAATTTTTTACACTAATCAGCAGAATAAATTTTCTAAAAATTAGGAATACATTTATAAATTTCAATCTCACCACCCTCCTGATAAAAGGCAGCAGGTGAATCGATACTTGTTTGTTCTTGTATCAAACAAAAATACTTATGGAGACTTTCAAAGGTTCAAATGTTCCAACAGCAAAAGTTAAATTTCTAGCAAGAATAAAATTTTCAAAAGGAAAGTTATTGTTTCTCTTCAATTTGCAGGCAAGAAAAACTGCATAAAACTACAGTTAAAAATTAGTTCAAAGATATTTATACTTTTTTCTATTAATATACTTTAAGTTTATAACTTGTAAAGTTAAAATTTTTTACTGCTACTACAAAGCTATATATTTTATTTACTTCTTATCTCTGAAATGGATGGTCCGATTTTGAAGTGACTTTCACTGGTAGGTAGATTATGTAATAAAGAGTAAATTAGGCTACTTTATTTATTATATTAAAAACCCACGCGAAATCGCAGGCACACCTTTTTTTTATGATATAGGAGGGCAAACGAGCAGCCGGAGCCATTTGCATGACTACCGACGCCCACAAACATCCGCATAGAGGCTATACAGATGCGCTGCCCTCCTTTCTCCTCCCACCCCCATGGACCACCGGCTACTTACACACCGACGAAACGCGACAGCACAGCTGTCACTTTACGCCAGTCTCGTCTAAGCGAGAGGTTCCTCCCCGGTCGTACCGGCCCAATTCGACTGCATGTAAGCATGCAGTGTGGCACTACCTCTTACCAAACCTGGTAACAAATAAACAAAGAAACTTTCTCATTTATATTATAAGTATTCATTTCTTTAACTCCACTGTTATAATTATAAAGTACCTACATTTTTCTGACATTAATTTAGAAAGGGAATACGTAACGAGACAGGCTTAGAGATCTTACGTCTGGAGGCCGTAAGAAATGGAGAGCTCTAGCAAAAAGTGTTTAATAATATTTCAAAATAACAAGGGTCGAATAAAAATGTAGACAGAATTAAAAGAGAAGGTCGAACACTGAATTTACAAAAAATATGTAGTAATTTATTCTCTTTAACGAGTCGTCTAGTCGGATAACTGATTAGAATTCCTTTTTAATTGCGTAATAGAGAAATAGTTTAAAATAGATATTTAATAGCCAGAGAAAGAATAATCAGTTTTAAAAAAATATGACTACTGACACTTATAAACATCTGCACATTAAATGGATGTACCATTTCTCTTTCACTCATACCGCTACCCAATGGGCCATCAGCTAGTTACAAACCGCACGACTGACTCTGCGGCGGTATTGTGATTTAAAAACCATACTTTGGCCTTTGTCAGTAAATCCTCCAGTAGTCCAATCATTGTATACAAAAAATCGACCTTACCCGGTAATAATTAGTTCCTTGATTTCCTCTTAATTTATGCCGTAAAGTTGAAAATAAACGAAATGATGAAAATATTTTAAAATTGTCGCTTTTTTCAAATTTAATTTAATTTTCAAAATATCAATCCTATAAGAAAAACTGGAAATATCAAACTTGTAGAGAATAAAACTTCTTATAATTTTTGTTCTCACGATTTTACTGTAAAATAAATATGGACGAGTTATTAAGAAAACGCGTTTTTTTTGGAAAAAAATTGTCAAATATATGCAGGAGCCTGATGCGGTCTACTTTTTGAATTTACACTCCCAGTGACCCCCTCGAGGGAGCTATGAAAAAAATCCAAAAACGTATTATTCCCGGGACAATACCGATACCTATAATGACAGGAGTATATCACTGGCTTCTCGAAACACACGTAACGCGGAAGCAAAGCTATAATTTTTATGGTCATGTAAGCAAGGCACCCCACTAGTAGCAAAATATAGTTGTAGTACCTCGTGTGTGCCAAGGGCACTACCTCATACTCTATAACCGTGACTAATCCCATATACAGTTAAATGAATTAAAAGTTTATTTCAGACCCCATGAGGCGAGCATAAACCACAGAACAACCGCCATTAAGCTAATCCGTTCCGCAGTCGCTTTCGTCGGGTAGTTGAACATTTTAAAACGATTATTGTTTATGATGTACGGCCCGCGCGGCCGCGGCAGACAGTATCGCCTCCGCGCTTATTACACGTGAGCATGCAACGACATCGTTCGCCTTTAGGTGGGTATTCTTAAGGCTGTGCGATATTTTTGGTAAGAATTCACGACATGTGCCCCTTGTAACTCTCTTGATGGCCTAAAATTGGGTAATAGATAATGTATTTGCGTAATCTCTGATTGTAGGAAAGTCTTAGTATAAAGTGAATAGTGACATAATTTATGTACAAGAGATTTATGTGATAATCTTAGGTAATTACACCGGTCCTTGTTTTACACAAACATTGATTATTTATACAAAAACACAAGCAACAAAGATATATTTTCAAACATTAACCCGCATAACTGTTAACACAGTTTAAATGTAGGATCATGAGTATTATATCATTTTTAAAACCCTGGTAAAGAAACAAATATTAGAAGATCAGACAAGCGATGTAGCGGCATCAATGCTGTATAATTAGTTTTTTGTTCTATCAATCAATATCTTACTTTCAAACTTTTTTTGTTCCATATAATTAATGCAAAACAAATTGAGTGGTGTATAACAATCTGTAAATGTACGAAATCTTTGAATACTCCAATGGTATTACTAGACAAGAAAAAGACGGCGGTCGCCAAAAACTGAACGGCACGATTCCAATGAATGTCAACCGCCAGCCGTGCGTGTCCACCCGTCGGATATTAAACCTGTTTGGTATTACAAGTGGCTTCCAACCATATTATTCGTGTGTGTGTGTATATTTTTGTATATGTTGTTGTGGGTATGTAGGCGTATATATTGTCATGGCCAGGATATTGTTACGTTATAGATATAAATTATACTGTATTTGAGCAGCAAAAGCAAGCAATTCACAGACAGCAGAATAAAATTAATGCTGCTTTTTACTAGTACTACCTTTGGCATTTTATTGTTTGATGAGACACCACGGCCTGATGGCTTTCACACCATTAAACGTAAAATGTGGATGTGTTGTTGCAAACTGTGAGGTGCAGTAAAAATAGCACCCAAAAGTTATAGCAACTAACTTATAGTTATAGCAACAAAGTTATAGAACTACAGCGTTACGAAAATTGTGATCGGGCGAGGTGAGCGGAAGTTGAGAGGAAGATATAAGTTAGTAAAGACAGAAAGAAAGAGAGAGTTACGTTTGTTATATTACTGTAGGAGCAAGAAAGAGCAGTGCGCGCGCACATTTTCTTTCTCTCTCCCTCTCATAGCCAGCTTCAGTCGTGTGGCTTAAAGCACACACATTATTTTTTTCTATAAAACGATGTGTCTGATACAGATGTCTTGATTATCTTGTATTACTAACATAGTTATAAGATCTCGTTGTTACTCACACTGATATATTATGGATAATTATTTAAAAATAAAGAAATATTTTTTTTTTATTTATCATTTATATAGTATAAGAAACATAATTTATAGTATATTCAGCCACTGAAAAGTGTATTTAATTGTGTCACTAAAATGCTGTTGCCTATGCATACACGCCTAGGCATATATTTCTAGCCACTCTGCTCTACATCGAAGGTCAACGTAGCTGTAAATAATCCAATAACACTCTTAAATTTAATACAATTTGTGAATAAATAAGTCACACACTTATGGAACACATATTATCTTTAACACACTTCGATCAAAAGAGCTTCTTTTAAATAATTATATTGCATTCACCTTTTACATAAATTATCTTGATCTTCATGGTATCATGGTCTTTTCTTTTGTCTACTGAAGATTGAAATCAATCACAATTAAAAAAAATCAAATCAATTGTCACCATAATATTCTCTAAAGCTTTGAAGATAGCCACTCTCCAATTTATTAAGTTACAAATTCGTGATCAAAACTATTATTACAGTTTCATACTGACTTGTCACTTTGCTACTAATTTCTCAAATTACTCGCCGTTTAAAGTGATTTATGTGAAAAAATATTTACGGATATTTGCAGTTATGCGGTTTCAAGGAATCCTAAATACCCAACAGGGAATGAATGAATCTGATACTTATTACTAACATTGTTTAATAAATGTTACTAACACATAATGTGGATTTTATCCGAAATACAGAAATATTTTAATTTTCAAAGATAGAAAGGAGCTTTCTGTTTGGTAAAATTCATGTAAAGTGTAGAAATAAACACCAAAACTTCCGTGACCTAGGAAATCACCAGTCTCAGTAGACTGAGGGCTCTAGATAAACTGGTTATTGTATAGCCATAGAAAAGCAAATTTTGTACGTTACAAATGCGCGTCGAAGCAGCGGATGTGAATCTGGAGGATGCGTCGTTAACTCGCGCCTTGTGATTTAAAAAGATCTAGATCAGCCCGGGAAATGGAAATGCACTTAATGCATACATAATCAAATTGTCCTGGCGGCTGGTTGCTTACGCGCCGTCGCTTACACCGATCTAAGGTTCATTAGGGTTCAAAGAATTTAATGTCTCTTGTCTTTTAACATTTTATTATAAATCTATTTAACTATTTACCTTAGTAAAATGTTTTTTTTCTAAATCCAAAACTGTATAAATATTTGTGCGCATGTAGGTATAATTGACAACATAATGAAATAATTTATATATATTTTGAACTCATGCACAATGATTATAATATAAATTTAATTGATACGATTATATTTTACTAATTATAATTAATTCAATACTATTTTAGTCCAAAATCTAAATTTTGAAAAAAAAAAAAGCTTTTGTAAAATATTTTGTCCTCCTGTTTTATTGGCCTAAAATTTCAAAAGTCGCCACTATTTTTCGGGGCAACAGCCATGTTATTCCAAATTTTAATCTAGTTTGCGTGAAGAAACAAATACACAAAGTTTTATATTTAAATATCTCGTGTCACAATGTTTGTTACCATACTCCTCCGACGGCTAGAATGAAAATTCATGAAATTTTGTGTGCCTATTGGGTAAATCTGAAAATCTGTCAACATCTATTTTTCATCACGATATTTTCACGGGATCGAATATTACGCGGGTAAAATAACGGAGCGCAAATAATATAGAATCTATAATTCGAGCTTCCACAACATCTTTAAAAACTCATCCTCCAAGATGTAACAATATTTACCCACGCGGGCTCGGCTGCACAAACGCTGTTACATCTCGGTGTAATTAGTCTGTTCTGATGTCGCCGTCTGGGTACAACCTGTCTGTTCCTAATGAGGACTCTGTGAACACTGCTCTGTACATTTTTAATCTTCTCCACGTCGCCTTTGTTTGACGCTCTGTGTAATACATTAAATATGCGAGCAACTCAACGTACAGTGTAATCGTTTCGAATCACACGCGCAAAGTAAGCTTGGTGGGTTTGTGTAATTGAACTGGAAGTGAAACTGGAGTTGAATCGTGTGCCCTGTGTGTCTGGTAGTTTTATCATGTATTATTTATAATGTGAATCAATAATATAAAATTGTTCTCAAATATTAATAAAAATTATATTTTGATTTTTATTAACAATTGAGAACAATTATAAAGTGTATTTAAAACATAGACGCTCTGAGGTAGGTACATATAATATTAATTTAATTATAAATACAACCAATGAACAATACTACTCGATATGGCAAAATATCAATTTGTTTACATATATTATGGCTAGTTTTAATATTACGACATCGATATCCTCCTTAAGAATATTCGTAAGATATATATTCTTATACCCTTACATATAATATTCTTTCACTTTATCATGACTATTACTATTTTATTTTTCAGCCAAGAATTTTGCTACGCCAGTTTTAGATTATTTAAGTTCGTGGTTATACCACTACCTAACATTTTATAATCTTCAGCACACATTTTTCACAATTCCGTATCACCTAGCAATTTTTTACACGGCGCTTAAAAGTCCACCCCCGCGTTCACACCAATCTTGTATGAGTGTGTCATATCCAGGGGCCCAAGTGGGATTATCTGGAGCTCTGCCAGCAACAATTAGCCCTTGCTCCATACTAAATTCTGAAACAAAAGGTTAAACTCGCGCAAAAAAGTTCGCAAGTTGAGTTCACGATTGTCGGGAACTTAGGCTTACGTGATCGGAGTTTTAGCAGACGTTGTTTATATCCTTTGAAAAATTTGAACTTCAACTAACTTATGTTCTAAGTTTTATAATTATGTTCGACGGGGTCTTGAATACGCTATGAGTGAGCTTAACTTTTCCAACAAATATAGTTCTCCCCGCGGTGTTTTGGCTACGGCGGCCATCTTAGACACTAGCCAACTGGAATATTGCTATAGAAGAAATGTGTACAAGTGCCTCTCTTTTCCCTCATCCTCTTATTGCGCCCAGGGCTCTGTTAGTTTTACCCATAAGTTTTATAGTAATGTTCAACAAGGTTGTGAATACGCTATGAGTGAGCTTAAGTTTTGCAAATAAAAACAGTTCTCCTCGCGGAATTTTGACTACGGCGGCCATTTTAAAGACTAGCCAAATGTATTTTTTTTTATTTGTTTATTTATTTATTTATTGGCAATCGAACAGCTTTACACATAATCTTATTCTATATTACATAAATCATGGGTACAATGGGCCAATATAGAATTACAACTTAAAATCTGTTAAAAATGAAAAAGAAACAAATAAACGACAATAGGCTGGCAATGTTGAGTGTTCATCTTGTGTTGCAAGTGTATAGTTGTGAGTGTCAGTATGTATGTTGGTGTATGTGTAGGTGTGCGTCTATGTTGTTGCGTTGTGTTTATTGTGTAAATTATATTATTTAAAGAAACCATTAATTTTAGTAATTTACCAACATAAGCGTTGTTTACTCAGACCAAGTATATCCGCACTAGAACACTCTTTATTATTGAGTTGTGCGTGCGTAACTGAGTTATGCGAATAAGCACATTGTTGTTGGCATAATTTGTATTAACCCTTGGGGACGTAAAATAGCTCCTTCTGACGTGTGCGATATTCAGGTACATTGAAGTATATTGATTCAAGTAATTCCGAGCAGTCAATGTCACTATTCAATAGTCCATGCAGTAGCATCAAATCATTTCTTTTTCGCCTGAGGATTAGGGGTTCTATTCTAAAGTGCATACAAACTTTATTGTACGTATCATAAGTATAGTGATCTTTAAAACATAAGAACTTGAAAAATTGTTTATGGATATTCTCAATTCTGTCTATATAATATTTCCATTGGAGACATGTGTGTGCGCAAGGTAGGTACAAGTGCATCTCTATTTTCTCATCCACTAATTGCAGGGCTCTGTTTGAAGCGTAACGCGGCCTTTTCTGGTTAATATAAATATCGGAATAAACTTTTTTGATCCAACTCAAAACTCAAATCCTGAAACTCGTCACTATGGTTATTCAATCCTTACGACAAGACAACAAGGCAGTCAGTTTATCTAATGTGAACTTATTATTAAGTAACGAAACGTTTGTTATTATTTATTTAACAAAAAACTCCACCATTTCAGTCGTTTGATATTGCAATAAAGAATAAAAAATACTATGTTTTGAAAAACATTAATATACTCTTCGTAATTCACGACGGACTTTTTATTACCTGCCTTAACTTTTAAAATCCCTCGATGTTAACCACATTATAGTACTTGCCCACTAGGCAAAAGATACAAAGGGAGATCGCTAACTCGTTGGGACGACGATATTAAAAGAATAGCCGGCCCCCGGTGGCACCTAGTAGCGCGCGGGGTAGAGAAGAGTGGTCAGATTTGGAGAAGGCCATCACCCAGTCTGGGTTTATGTAGATCAATCTAACGTTTAATTTCTTTCTTTGTATTATTTCAAAATCAAAATCAAAATCAAAATGTTTTTGTTCAAAATAGAATTTAAAAAATTGCTTTTTGAAAGTCAAAAAATTACATCTACCACCATTTCAAATGTAACTGTAACTTTGTAACAATCTCCATGAAATAAATAGGCTTTTATTATTTTATTTTATTTATTATAATATTTTGTTTCAAAAAACTATTCATTAGATTTAATGAATATTGTAAAAAAATATAACGAGCTTTCGTTTTGTCTGCATCAACAATGCATCTGTTTATGTCTATGCGGATGTCAACGGGCGTCGGCAGTCATGCTCTTTTGCTCCCTTATACCTTAAAAAAAACTCTCGCTTATTCAGATCCGTTGCTCGTAGTCATATAACCATCACAGATTTTTATGAACCGGACTAAATAGATATTCACTATTCACGCCGCTAATTTATGCGAGTGGTAAGTACTTACCGCCTTAATTCAACGCATCAATATCACTATCTCTCACAAATAGACTTCATTTATCCACACCCGATTATCAAAGGAAACACGTACCTAATTTAAAACCGGCAAACAAAAATAAAATAAAAGTTGTCGTCTAATGGAACAAAGCGCCTGAATTTACGGAAATTGAATTGGGCGCGCAAGCGGGGCACATGAATACAAGTGCTCAAAGGGCTCATTGGGGTAATTGTTTTGACGGACACGCCAATAAAGAGAGAGCCGTGGCGCTGAATGACATTCAATTGCATGTTCCATTTGACGGCTATCTTCCATTATATCAAGACGCGTAGCGTATCACGCCAAGTTCAAAAGGTAGCTATTTCAGTCACTGTTATGACACATTCGCAACTAGACACATATTTAACCTATGATATATAATATGAAATATTATGTTGTTTATATCTGTATATACGTGAGGCAAATACTTAAGGAACATTTTTACGACAATTGCGCGGACGAGTGTTTGGCACACTTATAATTTACATGCAAGAGAATTGCAGAACGCTAATATTTTTTAATAACAATGATTGTATAGTACTTTAATTTAATAAATTAAACTTTACACGCACTACCATGCATTTGACACTTTGATATATAAGTTACACGTAATTATTGATGAAGTTCTGTATTTTTTGCAAGTGTTGAAAATTCTTCATAAATTGTTTACCTTAGTTACGATGATATAATAATATGTCATATGATATTTAGTTTTTAATTACAAAAAAGTTTCACTTAGATCGAATATCGATCTTGGCGGGATCGCTATTATTATAAAATACACATTTATTAAAACTGTAAATTTGCTCACAATACACAATTTTATCAATAAGTCTATATTATTTGTATTTGATCCATAAATTTTTATTTGTGACCGACTCGGATACAAATAATTCATAAATAATATTTACAGATTACCTATAAAATTGATATTTGGTATCAAGGGAATTTTTCGGGCGTTTGATAATTTTTGATATAAATATTTAAGAGAAGCAAATTTGTTATGTAAGTACATAATAAGAAGGTAGATTATTATTTATAATTCAGTAATAGTTTTTTTTGCAGGTTTTTTGTACACAATTAACCGGTATAAAAGAAGTTAATAGCAAAAATACATTATTTGTAAATATAGCCAAGTCTAATCTTCAGCTTTAATAACATGTTACTGTAATTGTTAAATTCATACATTTTAATTTACATTACCTCTTCTACGCGAAACTTGGCACTCATATACATTTAATTTCTTTACACATTATGTTATATTATATTCCATACAAATATTATTTGAAATGAACTTGGCTCTCTATTTTCACATTAATATTTTCGACAGATGCAAGTGTCCACGTTGAAATGATGGGGTGACTGAGCATAATAAATGTTAGTGCCATATATACAGTAAACGGTTGTGATATTTTTGATTACAGCGGAAAAGGGATGTACTGCATGTACACAATATTATGACGCTTAAAGTATGCTGTTGCGTTTCATGCATGTTGCTTTTTGATGACTACCGGCACCCATAGACTATTAATATTTTTTTATTTTTATTAATTATTATTATTATATACTTTCTTTGGACTCCCTAAAATGCCCGGAATCCACGCGGCAGACCCCGTCGACGACAGCGACACGAGCTGGACTTCTTCCAGAAAAATTGGCACTGTCTGGCACAAGATAGAGAGATGTAGAAAAAGAGTAAAGAGAGCCCAGCAGTGGGACACACCAGGCTGACAATAATAATATTAATATCTGTGGACTTACGACGTTAGCTGAGCACCGTGTTAAATACCGTAACGACCTTTGTTACGATTTTTAACCGACTCCAAAAAAAGGAGGAGGTTCTCAATTCGACCGTATATATTTCTTTTTTTTATGTGTGTTCGCGGATAACTTCTTCGTTTATGACCCGATTTTAATAATTTTTTCTTTGTCAGAAAGGAGATACTTCAAGGGTGGTCTCATGATAAGGAAACCAGGATCTGATGATGGAAACCTGGAGAAATTGAGAAGAGCTTTCGAAAATTGTATGGGCGACTAGTGCGTTTGATACTTTTTTGATTTAGTATTTTAAAGCACTACAATTTAAAGAAAGTCTGGAGTCGATCTGATTATGGACCCGAAAGACAGTCGAGGGAACTCCTCAACGATTTACAGCAGGAACCTTCTGTTTGGGTTCGATTAATTTGTATTGATGAGAACTTTACACCTAGAAGAGTTGTGACTGTCATTAGGGGTCTGATGATGAAGACGAAAGACAGCCGACGGAACTCCTCAACGATTAACAACAGTTACCTTGTGTTTGGGTTTGGTTAATTTGTATTGACGAGAACTTTACAACTAGAAGGGTTGTGACTGTCATTACGATCTGATGACGAAGACGAAAGACAGTCGAGGGAACTCCTTAACGATTAACAGCAGTTACCTTGTGTTTGGGTTTGCTTAATTTGTATTGATGAGAACTATACACCTAGAAGGGTTGTGACTGTCATTAAGGGTCTGATGATGAAGACGAAAGGCAGTCGAGGGAACTCCTTAACGACTAACAGCAGTTACTTTGTGTTTGGGTTTGCTTAATTTGTATTAATGAGAACTTTACACCTAGAAGGGTTGTGACTGTCATTAGGGGTCTGATGATGAAGACGAAAGACAGTCGACGGAACTCCTCAACGATTAACAGCAGTTACCTTGTGTTTGGGTTTGATTAATTTGTACTTCAAACAGACAGATAGATAGCATATACATATAATATTGTATAAAGATTCATAGATAATAATAGGTCTAGGCGATTATTGTTATTGTAAATTATAATTCATATTTTGTAATAAATAGGTTGTAATATGCTTGTAGAATATATAAAATACGCGTATATATTAGGTAATTAATATAAGGAAGGTGTAAGTGTAGGTTAAGTTTATTACCTAATGATTAATACTTATGTACATAATTATATTAGTTTTGTGTATAATCTAAGCTCGGTTTATTTTTCGCTTTTTAGTAAACTTTTGTTTCATTGAATTCAGCTTAATTTTCTTTTTAATAATTTTGTGGGTTTTTTTAGTTTACTCTTTAAAGTCGGTTTTTTTTTTTGTTAAAAATTATTTTATGTTGTTATTATTTAAATACAATTTAAAAATACTTAGAAAATAAGGCTATGACGGGTTTCGAGCCCTTGACCTCTGACTCAACATACTTGACTGCTCTCAGCTACAGAGATAAAACAATTTATAATAATAAGAAACCCCAATTCTGACTAACACGGCTAACACAAAATGGCAAGTAATAATAAATGGCTCGTGCAATAAATAAAAATTTATGATAACGAAATCTCTCAAATATTTCCAGGCTTTTTCACTCTCGAATCATTTCCCTTTGATCACTAAAAAGGCATAACGTTCGTCAGCACCAAACAAATTTTCAACACGCTGATAGAAAGCCAGGAGAGATCTGCGTTACATCCTTTATTTTGGATTCATCAAAAATGTGAAATGCTCGACGGTATTTTGGCGTGCTGGCTGAAAAATTCCAACGTTTGTGATGCAGATTGTTGGATTCCGTGGGGAAACACTCGCGATACACGATGGTAATGGCTATATGGAAGCTAATGAAAAATGTAGTAATTACATGCGCCTGAATTTAGTCAGCATGAGTATAGAGGTACTTCTTGTGCGCAGGGCACAAAGGTGGAAATTATGTCGCGTTTTATGTTTTTATGTTGTTGTTTTTTGTGTTTGTTTGTTGTTGTGTTGTGTTGTTTTTATTAGTTCCCGGTGTTTCTTTGGTGGGGGAAGGCGGAAAGAGGGATTACGTTTACATAGTAATTATACAGATGTCTATGGATGTCGCAAGATGGTGCGATTGTTCGTTTGTCACATTTTACTATAAAGTAGTGACTACTTATATGAAAGGGACCGCTGCGATATAAGTAATAAGAATAAAAAAATAATATAAGTAAGTGAAATGAAAAATGAAAATGAAAAAGTTTTTTATTCAAAATAGAATTTACAGAAATTACTTTTTGAAGGTCAACAATTAAATCTACCACCGGTTCTACCCTAAGCCTGTCCTGAGATTAAGAAATGGCGAAACAAACTCAGCGAGCCTCATGATGTGAGGAAATATAAAAGAAAAAAAATATATAAATACAAGTACATTTGCTTATATAAATGATATACAATTTATTATATTATAGTACAGCAAAGTGCCTGGGAGGAGGATACTAATCCCAAGATGTGGTATCTGTCATAAAATCTGTTACCTTATAGTATGCCTTACCACGCAAACGCTCTTTTACAACTTTTTTAAATTTATTAATCGAAATATTTGGACGCTTTCTGGGATCCTGTTGTAGAGGCGTATGCTTTGCCCTCGAAAGGAATTCTTTACTTTACTTAGTCTATGAAATTGTATGTCTAATTTATGCCTGTTTCTCGTATTCCTGTTATGATTATCACAAGTAGTACAAACATTATAGTGACTGTGTAGCTCAATACCTACTGCAACCAGGAGTTCAACTGACTTCTTACTCCATCTGCGCTACGACGCTCGTGGTACCACGCAAGAGTTCCATTGGCGCCTGATCTTAGCTCTTCTCTAGTTGAAGAAGTATCGCATTACCTTCTGATAGCTCTAACTGGATGTAATTGTCCCATGAAGGTGGGAGTAGAAAGGGGGGCAGCGCATCTGTATAAACTCTATGCGGATGGAAAATGGCTCCTACTGGTCGTTTATCCCCTGGCCTCTATATCATAAAACAAATTAAAATATAAAAAAACGATCTATGACGCTTTAAGATGTTCCGAATTTAAACGTTAAAATTTTACTCCTATTCTCTCATACCATAGATAATATATAATCAATTCCTTTCTTTATATCTCTATATTTCATATGCTTTTACTACTTTATTAAAGTTCTCAAATAATACAACAAAATCTGACTGTGGCTGTAATGCGTTACTTTTAGTCGATCAGAATTTTTATCATAAAAAATTTACAGCCCTTTTTTCAAACGCTTTTAATTCGCCGTAAAAGTATTAGAATATTTGAGGCGTTTTTAAAAATTCCACACGACTTCGCGAATGTGCCGGCCAACTTTTTTTTTGAGCGGATGGAAAAATTGTCGACGAAAAAGCAGACTTGCAAATCAGTATAATTTTAGCTTCCGGATTTGCATTTTTGATTACAAAAATCGTAACGAGGGTCGGCATTTCATCCGAAATGCTTACGAGGCCTTTGACTTTGTATTAAAATATTATAACATCCTTAAGCGGGCGCTCGAATTATTCAGTGCATACATTAAATGTTCATAAAAGTATTTAACTTTGCGAACATAATCTGTGGCGAAGATTTTCACGTAACATTTTAAGCCGTACTTAAATTATGGAAATTAGTAAAAACTAAGTTAAGCTACTGTATTATGTTATAGCCACACTTTTTACACTTGTATTAAAGCTGGAATTTTCGTTCCACAAAAATTACATTCATCCATTTATAAATATCATATGTGATCGAATTTAAGAGCCTATCGAATTTTGTCCGATTTTCTGATGACTGATTATCATTTTTAAATAAGTACATGAATATGAAAAGTGTCATAATATCATCATTATTATCAGTCGCCAGGTGTCCACTTCTGTACAAAGTTCATCTCCAAAGAGCACTCCTGGTCAGGGTCACAAGCTGGTATACCTGGTTTTGAGCAGCGACCCGCGACCTTCACCACGTCATAAGTAAAATCACTGAACTTAAATACTGTTTAAGTATTTACCATAATAATATGTGATTGTGTGTATTTACTATCGATGCACATTTTTTATTTATTTTTATTTACCTATTTATTTATTAATCAAAAATATAAAAACTTCTATTACATTTCCCTGCAAAACTTTTTGCGCAGTTTGCCTGCAGGTATCTAGGGGCCTCTAATTTTCAGTCACGAATGGACGGTCACACTACCAGAGGTCATGCTAGATTTCTTAAGTGGTCATAGAGGAGAGAAGGGAAGAAAGATAACATATCTGCATAACGAATATGTTGTCTGATGCCATTGATATTATATAAGCGGGCAAGCTTCGAGAAAAACTGCGAATACGTTGAGCTTCTGAATCTAGTCATCACCCGGATTCTCTCAAACTCCACGTATCTCAAGTTATCTGAAAAATTTATTTTTTCTTATGAAAACCTGATTAGTATTAAATGCCGCTGCTTTATCCTGTTTTATAATTTATAGAGGCAAAATGATAAGCTCTCAATGAGCCACCGAAAACTCATGCACAACATGTAACGCAACAACATAGCTGTGAGGTGGCGACTATATATTCATGTTATAAAATAATTTAAAAAAAAACAACCTATTTAAAATTAAATTG
Organism: Calycopis cecrops; assembly: GCA_001625245.1. Lineage (NCBI taxonomy): Eukaryota > Metazoa > Arthropoda > Insecta > Lepidoptera > Lycaenidae > Calycopis > Calycopis cecrops. The sequence continues at coordinate 253,175 of LUGF01001007.1, forward strand.
GCAATCAAGTATGCAGTAGGTAACGTAAAAACAAACTTTAAATTCATGGGAAATGATCGAAAAAACGTGGAGGGAAAGAGCATAAAATAGTTGGCTCGTATATCCCGCTAAGGCCAGCCACGTACAGTCGGAATACCGGAACTGCAATCGGAAATATCGATTCGGGATTTCGAACGCGGGCATTTCATACACAAGTATGATTATATATCACAAACGTTTGCAGTTGTGGTCGAAAGGTTGGAATGTTGGAAAAAACCTTCGTAATATCTCAATTCCATATTTTAATCCAACTATTTAATACTCTTTCCCTCCACGTTACATTCTTAGATCATTACAACACAGGGAGCCAATGACCAATCATAGAAGATTGCATGACGACCAATGCCCATAGATATCCTTACAGAGGTTTTACACTTGTTTTGCTCTCCTTCCTTCTCCCCATGGGTCACCGAATATCTAGAAACCGCATGAAATGCGATCGCATCATTTTACGCCTATCTCTTGTAAGCGAGAGGTATGTTCGCCGTCGCCGGCTCATTTCTGGTGTAATGCAGCGTGGCACTACCTTATCTCGCATGAAGTTGAAGTTTGTTTTTTACGTTACTCCCAACTTGGTTGCAAACTTCATCTTTTAAATACGTTTTAGTGCGGCCGCAGTCGCACGCTCGCTTCGCTGTCCCCAGTGGAGGGTACTCGCCGAAATTTATTAGTTGTTACACTCCCAAACAGATCCGAAAGACTATATGTTGTACTGTGGAAGTTGATGCTAGTTGTAGAGTCATGGTAAATACAAAGTACATTTTAATAGTCTGGAAAAACGAGCTGTTGGCTACCGATGTACAATTTATTCCTTTCCTTCTAATAGGTCACCGAAAATAACAAATTGCATGAAACGCGAAAGAAAAGTTGTGACTTTGTGCCGGTATCATATGAGCAAGATGTCCTGATGATGATTTCCCAATCGACTTGATTCTACGTCATTTAGTGGTGTTTGTGATAAGCCGGAGACCCATGGGGCGTTGAGCCATGGGGCGGTGAACCTTGGATGGGGGTGCAACGGATTTGCATAACCTTTAACCGTGTAGATGTTGATAGTCTTCAATTACTACTACTAATTATAATAAGTCACCAATTAATAGCTTCGAGTGCTTGTCAATTGCTATAGACAAATATAAAAATTATGCTATCTAGGTATATATACATATAATAAAACAGTAAAACCCGTGTGTCTGTACATTGAATATAGTTACGAACAACTAATCGGGGGCGATATGAAAATAGTATTAGAACACTTTTCAATGTTTTTTAATTTTTTCGTTTGACTGTTTGTATATTGATCTGTTTGTCCAGACTAATCTTCGAAACTTCAGAACGGATAAGAATAAAACTTTTATGTGGTGTGTACTAAGCCTGGTCATCTAGAACACTTTTTACTACGAGAAAATCGCTCAATCCTACGGGAAATTCAGTAATTATACTTTATTGACGGATTTGAAAATTTTAAAACAAAAAAATGCCAGTACGTTTCTTCTTATATTAGAACTGCGGTACGCGTATGAAGTCGCAACCACCAGCTAGTAGAAAATAAAAATAAAAACGTTTTAGCGACAACTTATTTTTTATATTTATTATATTTAATAACTAAAAATATAATATTTTATACTTACATAACTTAAATTATCTCGAAACTCTTGCGTGCTGAGATATTTTTTTTTCACTAAGTGCGGTAGTGCTAAGTAGCAAAATATATTACAGTAACCATAATCATAATACGCTGTTTCTAACTTAAACTCTATTGTTACAAGAGCGTCGGTATAAATCACATCGAGATAAATAAAAACGTCCTAAGACGAAAGGTAGCTGTAATCCATTTAACCATTTTATCACAGAGTGTTCTCGAAGACGTGAAACAAATTGACTGGAGTTTGAAAAAAAAGGGTATTGTCTAATACATTATCTTTCTCGCAGATTTTATTTTTACAATCGAGTTTCGACCATAGCATGATCGAATAGAGCTCATATCCGACCGGTCAGCGTCTGTTATCGTCGATTCAGCACGGTGATAGAAGTTATTATGTGAGTACAAAAAACTTATAGAGCGATGACGTTAAAGGATTGCCCTCGAAAACAATTTATATGTTTGTCGATGGTGAGAGATTTGGCCGCTTTTATTTTCGCCAGACATTTTTGTTACATTAACAATAACCTATTATTTATTATAATGGCGCATCATTCATTGGAGCTCTGGACACGAACTGTTCGGAAGTAAATAACATTTGTTAGAAGTAATATGTTTGTCTTGGGTTATTATCAGGGGTACAAATAGTTCATTGAGATATTGTAGCTAAATTGGAAGTTATTGGGGAAGAACATCAATTATATTTATTAACATACAGTAAAATAGCAGTCAGTCTAAATTATATACAACTAGCTTTTGCCGGCGGCTTCGCACGCGTTTAATCCGGATTAAGATGCATATAAACCTTCCACTTGAATCACTCTATCTATTAAAAAAAACCCATCAAAATCTGCGTAATTTTAAAAATCTAAGCATACAGACACACAGACGGTGGAAGCGACTTTTTTATACTATGTAGTGATAATAAGATATGACATCTTTGCTGCATTGTAACCAAGTCGAGTGGGCACGACTGCGGAGGTGCCTCTCGCTTACTCGATACGTTTCGTGCGGTGTGTGAGTTTCCGGTGGCCTATGGAACGGGAAGGACGACAACGTATCTATATAACTTCTGCGCAAATGTTTATGAGCGATGGTATTCATAAAAAGAACTCCGACTGCTCAATTGTCCCTATATACTATAAAACAACCTTGTAAAATATTATTATAATAAATGGTAAGAAATAAAAGGGAAAAGTAAAAGCCAGGTGCATTAAGTGAGTTTTATACTCATGTTAAGTTATTGTTTGTCTCAAGACGTTTTTAACGAGCTTCCATCGCACCTATAATTTTTAATTAACGCTAAATAACAAAGTGAACTTAACGAGGCCACTGCGTAGGGTTGTTATATTACCAAGTACTAAGTATCGATAAAAAAAAACTAAACTAAAGGTCGTGTTCCTTTCTATTATGCAAACTTTTTTGTTATGATTGCATTCAGTTATTTAAAAAAACAAGAAACCGAATGTTTTAATGTTGTTTAAAGATATAGAAAAAAAACTATATCTACTGGTTTATTTTTTCTTAAACATCTTAGATATTGTAGAAAAAACATAACGTAAATTTTGTAAGAGAAATGTCGATAAAATTATGCATAGATACCAAGAAATCATGTATTAATAATATCAAGTATGACTGATTTGCGACACTATTAAGTTTACGCTGACGTCAAATACTTTAAAAACTTATTATCTTCATTATTACTCGATGCATCAGGAAGGTAATGTTTTTTAGTGTATTATATATTAGATTTCTATGTTCCTTGCTAAAATCTGAATAAGCTTGAATTATTTCAACGTAAAATGGTTACTTTAGTAAGAAGAAGTGTCTCACTGCATGCTTGTATGCAGCTAGCTTATATGCGGATGGCTGATGTTGGAAAATAGTTCCGATTGCTCGTTTTTCCTCTATAACATAAAAAACAACAAACATCAATTTCTATTTTTTTTCTTATCTCTCTTTTAATATTCTCGTCAATAAAGGAAGTGACACTAGGTACATTACGTAATATATTATTTTACTGGTTTTGTATTTACTTTTTTCTGAATTTTAATTATTATTGATGAAGTTTATATCTATTAAAATATAAACAAACAGACAGGAGTTACACACATGTTTTTATCGATATCACGAATTCTCCACTCACTTTTTGCGGTTGCACCTCAGGTAGTTAGTTTAAAGAGTATTTAATTTCAAAAGCTCAAGTAGTGAAAAATAGTTGTTTCACATGTCATGCGACTCTGAATCTTGTTCCACGGACATAAGGACGCCGCGTTCTAAATGTAACCTGCATTGCCGTTTTAATGAGGCGTTTATTTTTCTCGTCTTTGCTCACTTTTAATTTTAAATAACGACTATGCTCACACAGAACCGTAAGGATTTCTTTGAAACGTTTGAGAAACGCCACACTGACCTAATGCTTTCATAATAATCACACTTTACAGAGAAAGAAAATACTAATTACGTCTAGAGTAGTGAAACAAATGTTTTTATCTTTGATGTTAAATGTATATAAAAAACTTGCTAATGGACATATAAAAATATACCTATATATCTATTAGTATGTGGGCTCTATGTGGTTTACTTTTCTGTGAGACTCTACTTCCAAAAATATGTTGGTTATAGGTAGTTGCTGTTATATTTTTTTATTTTAAATTCTTTTTTTAACCGACTTAAAAAATGAAGGAGTTTATCAATGAACGTTTTTATAGTTCTTACCTCAGACTTTTGTAAATCAGTTTTGATGATTCATTTTTTGTTTGAAAAGGTATATTTTGTAGTAGGTCCTATTGTCATTAGATGATGATAGGTTCCACGAAAAAGTGAAGGCAACCCTCAAAATTCGTATTCCTATAGGTATGTGTTCTTTCAAATACTTTCCCTAATCATTTGAACATTTAGAAATAGATGTTGGTGTTTGATCTCACTGGTAGGAGGTCACAAGGTAGGAGAAGTAGCATTGCTACTTTACTCTCAAGAACCTCCCTACTTAATTCCAAAGAATCAATAAATTAATATCAACGTCGTCCAAATTGGACCAGATGTCCTGATTAAAGAGATTGAGATGGAAGGCAGGCAGTTTAAGATTATGAAGAAATCAAGAGAAACACTGAAATAAAAATAAGAACATAATTATTTTTAGATACTTTCTTAAATTAATTTAAAATTAATCGCTGAACTCCTGAATATAATCTTACTAAGACTCCGCGCCAGTCTAATGCAGCCCTTTGGCAGGAGCTTATTAGACCTACACGTATCTAACCTTAGAATCGTTGTTGATGGCACCGACTTCAAGTATTTGAATTGACTTTGACTTCAAGTTTTTTCTTAAATTGTATTATTAAATATCTATTGTAATTGTAAGATTTTAAGCTCTGTGGTAGCATTGAAGTCAGATTATTTTTTCCAAAAATATTTATTCTATTTTGTGTTTATTTTTTTTATTATTAACCGCGATAAAGTCCACTAAAGTAGATTTATTCCAACCAGTACATTGTTTAAACTAAAATCGTTATCCTATAATATAAAAGCTGATGCTGATGATAAACAAATACCTGTTTCGCAATACGAGACCGCATATTGCATGCGCATAAAGTTTACATAAAAGATGCATGCAGTAAATCTGACCGAACAATTTCCAACATTTGCGAGTGGGAGGCGAGCGAATATGATATCTATTCCGATGCCTGCTTGTATCGGAAGCCTTTAAAACCTGTACGGACAAAGTTGGACAGTTAGCGTTATACTGAGGCCGGGCGGAAATTGAATCTTCGAAGTTGGTAGAGGCTGAGGCGCAGGCGCAGCTGAATTTGGCCTTTGTTCGAAGTTTAAATCGAAGTTGTGTGGCGACCGATGGGCTCAAATGGTAATGGTTGTTCCGGCAATTGTTGTGGGTTCGAATCCCGCCCAGGTCATAAATGTATATAATATGTGTGTTATGTATTTCTGAAGTACATATAGTATTAGATCTATAGCATTGCTTAAATTCATTAAAAAAAGAAAAGAAATCAAGAGGAACACTGAAATAAAAATAAGGACATAAGTATTTTTAGACATTTCTTAAATTAATCGCAGAACTCCTGAATATAATCTTACTAAAGACTCCGCGCCAGCTTAAGGCAGCACTGGGCAGGAGCTATTAGACCTACATGTATCCAACCTTAGAAACTTTGTTGTTGGCACCGACTTTCAAGTTGTTTTTTCTTAAATTATCTTATTAAATATAATATGTGGTCTGTGTATCTGCTTATCTGTAACATAAGTTATTACTGCACTTAGTATCAGTACTAGTTTTTTTTAATAAAAATGTAATATTAAATGTGTATTAACGCTCATTTAATATCAAATCCCAACCAGATGTTTCTTTCTGGCAAGCAAGGAATCGGAGTCACTCAATGAATACCGATTTAATCGGTATCATGTAATTGCGTTACCCTCCTTTACCCCATCCTCGCCCTTCTACCTACCGGCTATTCAAAAACTGCAAAAAAGAACATTACTCACCACTATTAGGATGGTATCTCATGAGCGTGAGATACCTACGCTCCTGACTTAAATATTTTTTTATAGTATGAGCGGACAAACGAGCAGTAGGAGCCATTTTCATCACTACCGACGACGATATCCGCATAGAACTTGTACAGATGCGATGTATGAATTTTTTTTCCACCAAGACTTTCTTCTTCCGCCTGTGCAAAAAAACAAAGCGTGGCCTAGAATAACTTTGTACTTTGTACATACAGACCTACATCCGTTACAAATTAATTATAAGTACAGTATGTATAATTTTAACTATAATACATACTGTAAGTGCATAAGTAAAATATCCGACATAAGCCTTGAGTAATAATTAGTTAAGTTACATCATAGTAAGACAACGTAACCGTTTACCTAAATAATAAATAACGTTTTTATTGTACAAACTATAAAGCCAAAAAAATAAGTTTTTGTTGGTACACCGTATACCGTGAACATTCCCAAGTTCCCTCAGCCCTCCATCCTGTTTGTAAGAAAAACAAGATCCATGGGACGCTTCGTTTGTTTTTCTTGTTCTTATGTAGTTAGAAAGTTAACGTAAACTTGTATTAGAAGAGAAAGTTTATTAGATTTCATGTGATATACTCGAACACGCCTGCAAATACAGACCACAGGCCAGCTAAAACAGCCTGTTATAATATGTAGGTACATATTAGGTTACATACAGGTTAGGTTTGAAGCAGAAATTCCAACTTAGCCCGAAGCCGAAACTCAGTCATGCCTAATGTGTTGGTGTATAGAAGTGTAATTTATAGCTGTAAATGAACAGAGCATGTACAGACTATAGGCGGATAAAGTGAGCGATGTTAACACACACACACACACAATGTTCACGCCATCTAGTGAGGAATGACGGAACGTTCTGCCACCGCCACTCGCATTCTGCATTCTAGCGCAGAGCCTTTCTGCTCACTTAAGACCATGTGTGGCATGTGGCATAGCCGTCAATAAAAAAAAATCGATCTTCAAACTTTCATCAGTAATATAACAGATAGTAGTGATAGTGTACAAACGAACATTTTAAGTGAACTAGCTCCACATATTGAAGATCATAGAAGAAATCCTAGAAGATCAGCACATAGCCCTGATCTTTGCAGAAGGACAACCTGCTTACTCTTACCATATTTCTCACTTTTACTCTTCACTATTGGCTAAGCCAGCTCACAAGAGACTCAGGAGAGCCGTAAAACTTTGTAGAAGTGCTACGTTTATCCCATGCTACGACATGTAGCAATTCCAAAATAGCCCATAGCCTAAACTCTCTATAATGTGTATGTATATAGGTATTGTAAGTTATAAAAGAAAACAAACAGAGTCTAGATATGTACATACTATTAGGCTGACTAACCGAAGTGGGTAAAGTTAAAAATTAAAGTACTGTTATTATACAAATTTCAGGATAATATTAATATGTCTGCTACGCAATGTAGAAGTCCTAAGTTTAGTGCCTCTGTACCCGAAGGTCAGGCGTACTTCCTGTTATATTTGCATACGTACTCTATGTCATATCAGTATACATAGTAAAGGCTCAAATCACGCCGAGATTCAAGAGCGAGGAATTTTGTAGTATATAGCTACAAATAGGATAGAATAGGAGGAAAATTCGTAATTCCACCGTCACCACCTCGATCCTCCGGTGTCCACTACTGTGTGCTTAATGGCCTGCACAGACGAGAAAGTTTCGTCTGCGGACTTTTTTGTCCTCTAAAGTAGAACGCTTATAACTTTATGGAGTAAAGCAAATGGGGCATTAAAAGTACTTGGTGTTTCCGGACCGATACGACTTCAAGGAAAGAGCATTTTCGTCTCTCTAAGGTCGTCAACGCATCTGTTAGACCTCTGGTGTTACGGATGTCTGTAGGCGTTGGTTGTCACTTTACATCAGGTAATTCAACTGCTCGTTTGCCCCTATTCTATATAAAAAGTCATTTAATACTGGCGACGCCGAAAAGACCGCACGAATTTCAATTTTCACAAGATACTATGTATAATGAAGATAAACTTTAAAATTACATGGCAATAAAACTGCTCGCCGTTTTGTCACTGAGCGTGAGTCATCTTACTGAGCGGCTCTGTCGACCGCTCAGTGAGATATATGCTTAGAAGCTGTCACACACTATGCAAATGCGGTAAGATATCTGTATCTGAGCGCGTATCTGTCAATTCCGCTCTCTATACTAAACTCAAGGAGCATCACTCACTACACAGATAACTTATATTTTACCGTCAAGTATCTGTAGGCACAGGAACATATTGAAGGATGTTTTTTTACGCAAATAAAATCTTGTTGTATCTGCTTAGTGTGTGACAGTCTTAAGGACGCTAAAGTAAATCACACAAACATACACATGAGCGAAATACTCAGTTTGTTTGAGAATCAGTTTAACGTACTAATTATAAATTCAACACAATTATAATCAATTTAGCGCAGTAATCAAGTAGACAAATATAGATTAACTCGTCCCGAGTTGTGTGTGATTGTTCCAATGTTTGTTTTACAACAATAATTATTTATATCAATACTTGTTTTATATGGTGCGTGGACTGATAATAAAACTAAACGTCATCAGGTTTGTAATTAGTCATAGATTGTCATCTGACATTAATTAACGGCGTAATTTAATAAGAGGTATGTAGGTATGTAGGTGGAATGCAGCTATAGCACTATCTCTAACTATATGTTATTATTATACTATACTAGCAGCTGTGCTCCGCGGTTTCACCTGCGTTAATTTCTAAGAAGTGTATATAAACTTCAACACCCTATTTCACCCTCTTAGGGGTTGAATTTCTAAGAATTCTTTCTTAGTGAATGCCTGCGTCGTAACATCTACCTGGATGCCAAATTTCAGCTTGATCCGTCCAGTGGTTTGGGCTGTGCGTTCATAGATGGCTATGTCACGTTTAAGTTTTATATATATAGATATACTTACTATACTACACTACACTACGCTACGCTGCCTTACGCTACACTAGTCTACACTACGCTACATTACGCTACACTAAGCTACACTACACTACGCTACACTACACTACGCTACACTACACTACGCTACACTACACTATATTAAACTACACTACACTATACTATACTATACTTACTATATTTTCCGACGTCGATGTATTTTCATTTATTAAAAGGTATTGCCATCGCAGCCAAAGTAGGCCGGCGCGACCTAAGAGGTACCTCTCGCTCAAGCCATACCGGCGTAAAGTGGCATCTGTGTATTCGCGTTTCGTGCGGTCGGTAGATTCCGATGAATCTGGAAGGACGCAACACATATTTGTGAAACCTTACGTATGGTATTTAAATTTTACTGTGGTCCATTGAAGTAGGAGGATAGGTGGCAACGCAGCTGTATATGCGGATGTCTAAGGACGTCTTTAATCATGAAAATGGCTTCGATTGCTCGTGTTCCCCTTTATACTGTAAAAAAGTAGGTATGATTACCTACCCGACTGCTCTATTGCCCCTATACTATAGAAAATGTCAGTCTAGGTACCAAATTGACTATATCCGTATTTGCCAAGCCGACTGGCGACGGGTTGACGATGTTGAGTTACATTTACAAAGCACGGTCGATACCCGTATCCAGTTTCAATTTGAATTTATTGTCGGTCCCCGATCCATTTTATATTTAGGATGCAAACGACTGAAATTTTAAGCCGCGCTTCGAAAGAAACTCTATCTGGAATATTCTAGATTTTTCCAGAAATATCCACAATTTTCCATATCAGTTTGCCGTGTCTCTTTGGGACTGGGCAAATTGAATGAAAATTACATTTTGTACATACATTGTTGTTGTAAACATTTTTTGTACGATTGTTAATAGCTTTAATAACCGTAATGGATATTATATTTGTTATTACTCAATAAAATAACAGAAATGTTTTATATAATATTTATACCCTAGTTTTGGATGAATGAGTTAATTGTACGTGGACTATACAGATATGTCGGCTATATGTCTACTACATTATATTTTGGAAATGTTTTTTAATCCAATTCGTTATAAGTACAATGCGGCAAAAGGTCAAAAGCTTTATGTGCATATTAACGCTTATAAACATCCGTACAATTATTACGTAGACTGTGGCTCTCTTTCATCCCTTTCCTCCTCCTACTGAAAAACCAAGTATGAAGCACGAAACGAGATTAGAAAAGAGAGAGAAGCTTTCTGTTTGTCGTTACCCAATGAGCTGCTATGTACCATCTCGTACTTTGTATTATAAATGTTCATAATTATCATCATCAGCATTATTATGATCATCATCTCATCAACATCAGCAGCAGCAGCCAGAAGGTCACTGCTGTACATTCCAGCTGCCTCTCTCGGTATTTCGATTCGATACGACTTAGGGATCATCAAGAAAAGAGCATTCCTCTTTCTTAAAGGCCGGCAACGCGTCTGCAAGACACCAAGTTCTGTGGATGTCTATGAGCGCTCGTTTGCCTCCTATACGTAATATAAAAAACATAGTCCTCGACCAGAGATATAGGTATATCGAAGTCGTGACGACCAGGCAGGCGCAGTGGTACAGGGTTCGGATAAGCGAAGCATGTTGCGCTAGGAGTCGCGGGTTCGATTCCCGCCTGGGTAATGGATGTGTATCTATGTATTACATGTATTTCTAAAATAAAAATCTAAAATATATATTTTTTTTAATTTATAAAAAATATTAAATGTATCTATTATTACCTTTGTCTAGTACCCGTAACACAAGTCCTTACGGTACTCAGCACGGGGCTAGGCTAACGTGGTTTGTAAAGTCCACAGATATTATTATTATTTATTATTATTATGTCGATATCAACATAAACAGTGCGCTTACAGTATATTTTTTGCTTCATCACATCACATATTATCCCCCCAATACAAGTATGTTTTGTTGACACAGAGGCAATCATATACCTCCCCGAACCGTTTAACATAGTATTTCCAATCTTTTCCTCGCTCCCCCATGGCGCTTAGCGGGAAATCACTAACGTAGACATTTGTTTTACAAATTTGAACGTATTGCTGCATCGTAGCGATAAATACGTGTTTTGTTAAGCTGCTCGTATCGGAGAACGATATACAAATACATATTAAAGAAAGAAAGTATTTATTAGGCTCGGTAAGTCTCACAAAAGAGTTATTAAACGTTTATATATTTATTATTTTACCCCCTTATTAATAAACATAGAATAACTTTATCCAAGTAGTAACCTAGTAATAAACTGACATCTGTCAAATGTCTTTTAATGTGCTTTTTAATATGGAATTTAACAGATTTCAGTTTATTACTAGGTTATTACTTGGATAAAGTTATTCTATGTTTATTAATAAGGAGGTTATAGAATAACGCGGCAACTATCAGTTGTAAGTTTTAATGGCTGCTGATGCTTCTAGTAAGAGGTAGTGCCATGCTGCATTGCAGCCGAATTGGGCTTCCGCCAGCTCACATGATATCGGCGTGAAGTGACAGCTGTGCTGTCGTGTTTCATGTGATGTGGAATCCGGTCCGGACTGCTCGTTTGCCGCCCTGTACTGTAACAAAAGATAATTATTATAAAGTAAGTCCTTTCCCTCTCTTCCACGAAGAGCTACCAGAAATTCACGCACCGAACGAAACCGGCTGTCCGGTATTTTCTTTTTTCTTCACTATTAATCCACCGGGCATCAAACAAGCAAATATTCAACATTTCCTAAAAAACTGCAATTTTTTTTCTATAGTATAAATGGTCAAACGAGCAATCGCAGCCATTTTCCTAACTATCGACGCCCTTAGACATCCCCAGAGACTTTACAGATGGGTTGCCATCATTCTCCTCCCTCTTACATCTGCCACCGGCTACTTACACACCGCACAAAACGCGACAGCACAACTATCACTTTACGCCGGTGTCGTGTAAGGGAAGAGGTACCTTTTTTTTTGTTTGACACAAGTAAGTAATATATTTTTATGCTGAAACATACACACATGCACATACACACATACACACATTCACACAAACTCACTGTTGAAGTGCTCTCTCGTCGTCATAAAGGGCAGTAACTGAAAACCAGTGGATCTAGCTTATGCTGGATCATATGCACTGAGCTACTTACCCATTTGCGTCGCTACAGCACATACACAATATGAATACGCATTGTGTTGAGACATTATGTTAGACTAAGATTTTTCTTTTTTTTTATGTATTATCAATTTCTCTTCAAAATTGTTGTTCTGTAATTGTGCTGTATGGTTGCAAATAAAGCTTTATCTATCTATCTATCTATCTATACCTCCCTGGTCACGCCTAATATAACCTAAAACCTGCGAATTAATTATATCAAACAGAGAGCTTATTCAATTTCCACCTAAACCTGACTAAATAGTTAATAATAGGATGAGTTCCAAGCAAGTTACATAAGTAGCTCTATAATTTAACAGTCGACTGGAAGTTTTGAGTTTAAATTAGTTACCGGGGGAAGTTCGTGGTAGACCGTTGTTCTGCCCACCACAAATACCGATGCAGGCGAAAATAGCACGTTACAACAAAAAACTTTCGTTACTGACTTGAATGCATGGATACAGTGGAATCACTAGATACGACGGTAGTTATTTTGGCTTCTTTTAGCCAGACATATCCTTTCCTTAAATCGGTAGGTTTTTCAAATATGTAATATTTAGTAATATAAAATGTAGTAATATTAAATATGTAATATAAAGTAAGAGGTAGTGCCACACTCCATTGCTTGCGTGCAGTCCAATTGGGCCGACACGACCAGGGAGGTACCTCTCGCTTTCATGATACCGGCGTAAGGTGACAGCTTTGATATCGCGTATCGTGCGGTATTTAAGTAGTCACCGGCCCATGGAGGTGGGAAGAGAAAGGAGGGCAGCGCATCTGTATAGCCTCTATGCGAATGTTTGTGGGAGTCGATAGTCACTAAAATGGCTCCAACTGCTCGTTTGCCCTCCTATACCACAAAAAAAAAATATACATAATGTTGTTTTAAGTCTACTAATTATAATAAAAGAACTTCAATAGATTTTATCGCGGTTGAATTAATTATTTTACAAGCCGGACGTTTCAGAAGTTTTGCAGCAACCTTGCTCACGTGTGGACTCTATAATAACGACTCTAGAAAGTCGATAAAATCAGTAAAAGCTATTTTATTAAACATGACGTATAGACAAATAAAGTTTTATTTTTAGTATATATTAACTACGAGCTACGCCCCGCGGATACACCCGCGTAAATTTCGATCCTGTGGAAAATAGAAAATCGTCCCTCTGGCATCCCATAGGAACATTTTTTCGGTATAAAAACTATCCTATGTATTAATCAAAGTTACTCGGTTTAGCAGTTTCTGCATGAAGGAGTAACAAACAAACAAACATACAAACTTTCGCACTTATAATATTGTTAGGACTAGCAGTATCTTGACTTTTGAGGTTTCACCCGCGTCCCACACGTAAAACGTAGTGTTTATGTAGCTTATTAATTGTTATTCTGGTAGATATGCTATGTTGCCAAGTTTTTCTATCATCAAAATCCGTTCAGTAGCTTTGGCGTGATTGAGTAACAAACATCCATAAGTATATCCGTGCTATCGCAGTAGTAGGTATAGATTATCATATATAATATATATAAGAGAGAAACGCATTATTAAGCCTATCAATCATACTAATATCGATTATGTTAGTTATTTTTCGCGTCAAAATATAAAATTCAATTCTGTACACTTAATATAAAAATATTTCACAATATGCCCCAAAAATGTTCCATTTTTAAACACAAAGGCACAGGTATCTCATAAGTGTGGCTTGAGGCTAACAGAAAAATAAATAAGAGGGTACGGCCCAAAATGAGCTTTAATTATGCCTTTTGAGCCACATCTGTTTTTCCCCACTTTTGTTCCAGGATTTATAAGTAATCCTCGGGGGTCCCGGGCAATTAACGGGCATATCCACCGTGTTCCTTTTTAGTTAATTCACCTTACCAAGGTGCATGGAATATACTATGATGTATATACTCCATATTATATTATTATCATAATGGTAAATAAGTATATAGATGACTTTTTTGTTTCTTTGTTCCAGTGACGGCTTATTAAATTGAAGTATTTGCAAAGATTTCAGTCTTAAAAATATTAATATACCTATGTACATTAACTAATGACTAATAAACGGAGTAAAATATATAATTACCTAAGTCAGTGTAAATTTCTTATAAGTTAAAGTAAAATGGTTTCTGGCAACTGATTTTTTTTCACATCCTCACCTAGAGTTCTTCAAAATGGAGTAATAAGTAGTGCCACACTGCTTGCTTTCAGCCGAAGTGGGCCGGCACGACCGTGGATCTACCTCTCGCTTACACAAGATAGGCGTAAAGTAACAGCCGTGCTGTCGCGTTTTAAGCGGCGTGTAAGTAGCCGGTGCCGGGCCCATGGAGGTGGGAAGAGAAATTAGGGCAGTGCATCTGTGAAGCCTTCATCCTATATGGATGCCTGTGGGCGTCGGTAGTCATTAAAATAGCTCCGACTCCTCGTTTGCCCCATTAACCATAAAAAAAAGAACATTACCGATTTTTAAAGCGCAACTATAGTCGCATAATCGTTAGACCAAAAACAAGCTAACTCTACGAATTTTAAAGATATTGTGGACGTAACACATTTGTTTGAGCCGAGTGATTAAAATGCAAAGTCAATTTCACTCAAGCGATATCCACGTGTGTGTTTTTCACAATCGCCGTACCCTCGGCCCGAAGTCCGGCATAATATATTCATATGCTCTCAGACCCTTATGTATAACGTGCGGTTAAATATTAGAGGCTTGTCAAAGCCCACACTAATTCGCAAATTGATATTTTATGAATGCGGATATTCTGGGGACAAAAACAGATGTATTTTACGATGAGGCCTTCAATGGAATGCATAATAGATTACCTCTATCGTCATGCATATGAGATGATATGTTTTTTTGGAATTAAGTGCTTCGAGGTACACATAAAGTGAGATGGGGGATTCTTAAAAAATGAAAGATTTCTTTTTTGAGTTGGCTGTACACGTCTCCCTCCGTTTAAATTCAGTTCTCGGTATCGCTCACCTGCACAGCCTTCGAGTGTTTCATAACTTGGATTATTTTAAATTGTATTAAAATAATTACGTTATTTAAAATTATTATAAATTATAAATATTACATTACGAATTTTATCCTAATAATATTGTTGTAAGAGGTAGTGCCATTCTGCATGCTTGCATGCAGCCGAATCGCGCCGGCAGGGGGAGGCACTCGCTTACACGAGACCAAAAAAAAATGCGAAAGTTTGTATGTTTGTTTGTTACTCCTTCACGCAAAAACTGCATAACGAATTTTCACGAAATTTTGCACACACATAGAGCACAACTTGGATTAACACAGGATAGTTTTTATCCCGAAAAAATGTTCCTACGGAATGCCCTGGCATGGTTTTCTATTTTCCACGGGACGAAATTTACGCGGATAAAACCGCGGGGCGCTGCTAGTTACGATATATTAATTTGTTCCGTCCGGAGATTTATAGAGACTCATCCCGTTTTTTGTAGTACACGTAGATTATTGAGCAGTCTGCAGTGCTGTGGCGACCGCAGATGCCATACATAATTGATATGCAGAAGTTATGCCCATTTTCGCACAACCACTCTAATTGGCGACCGAAAATATATAAATAGCGCGAAACACACAGCAAAACTGTTGCTTTACATTTACAGCTATAAAATATAAGCAAGGCGTACCTATACGGCCACGTCAGCTTAATTTGGCTGGAACGGAACATATCAGTGTTCAGTACCTCTTGGGTTGTAAGCAAGGTAATTTGGACGGATATCTATTGGTGTGGGCAGTCATCCCGAAAGCGTGGCCTACTAGTTTTCCACTACTAACGGTAGTGTGCAGGCACTCTATCCCCTGCCGGTCTGCAATAATTTGAGCAAACCTGCACCTTCTGAGATCTTCTACAGGCCACTGAGAGAGCCTTGTATGTACTACTGGGATATAAAATTGAGCTGCGAATACAAAAAAGAACTTACTCTTTTTTGCAGTTTTAGATGTGTTCAAAGGGTATAACAGTGTATCGATCAAAGACCTAAATAAATTAAATTCTTTTCTATTTTATAACTCTAAAAATAAAACAGAATTTCAGCCAAATAAAATGTTCCTCGCTACATTTGTATTAATAAACCGTTTCGAAATAACAATCTTGCTCGCTCAACGCCATCTATATTTAGGTACCTGCGCGGACCGTCAGGGCTGGCAATACAAACGGAATGCCAAATTCACTGTAAGTAGAATAACTCCATCCAATATTCACACATTCTCATACGCGGTGCAAGTGATTTTTGACTTTATGTACACAACATAGGGTTCAAAACATGAATGGCGTGCAAAAGTTAAATGCTTAGATACTGGCCGCTGGAGGTTCGCACGCGTTCCGCCCGGTTGTTTTCTTTTTATTAAAATTTTAAACTTACGCCGATACTGTATCGCTTACAGAGCTCACAATGGTCTGGGTAATGTCAATAATGTACGTTAGCACGCGCTAGGGGCCATAACGCAGTACATTTACCGTCTAATATTTGTACGTTTTGTACTTGTTTGTTGTAGAATGGCGATGGATAATTATATTTATTGTATAAAATGTCTGCTTTAAAGTACAACAAGAAATCATTAATACTATGAATGCTGTCTTGCTTAGGTATATAGGATATTGGATCGTTTAGTCTATTATGAATTCAGATCGGATTCAAATACATACAAACTATTTGGCCCACAACAACACGTTTTGAAGTACACTTCTTAAGAAAAGAAGACGTGCAGTATAAAAGAAGGTTGAGAAGTAAAAGAGGTCAGAGGCATATTCATGACTACTGACGCCCATAAACATCCGCGTAAAGACTATATAGATGCGTTATCCCGCTCCTCCCTCCCTTTTCCATGGGTCACCGTATACATCAACAACGAACGAAACGCGATGGCACAGCTGTTACTAGTCGACATCACATACAAGATGCGGTTTAGTTTTAGGGCAGTTATCATACTCAAACCCAGCCCTACAACTCGAATGTACAATCTACACTGTCCAGTCCAGTCTCTCAACTCAGCTTTCTAATCTTTTCATCTCAGCTTACTCCCTTTCTCTTTATAATATTATATTATAATATTTCAATAAATCTTATCGCATTATGGTTTATTTATATCAGTATTATGATCCAAAACTTTTGCCTTAAAACTTCATCTTGACATAATATCGACATGAAGCATCCAGCTGAAATATAATAAAAAGTAAATATAGAAAGATATTTTAACTCCTTATAATAAAGAGCAGAAATTTCAATAACCTTATATTTTTTTTATAATAATAAAATTATTGTACAATAATTATACTATAAGTATTATGATCCAGAGCTTTTGCGGTACAAGTTGTCCGCCCGCTCGCAACTGACAAACTAAGTTAGACGGCGGCGGACGGCGGCTACCGCAAGGTTGACCGTTTATGATATTTCGACTCCTGTAAGTACTTTAGATATCACTTAGGTCAACCCTTTGGTGAGTTTACAATGTGATGAAAGAAATGTAGGTTTGACAGGATTAATATCCTGGTTAGCAACAGTTGATATAAACGACAAATTTCGATTTGGCAGATTTCAATTTTAATTTATTATATACTAGTATTTCCCGGTGGCTTCACTCGCATTGATGACTTTCAATAAATATCAATGAACATTGCCTTCAAATATAACTACTTTAGAGTTTCAATATGGCAGATATTGGAATTCTAAACTAGTAATAATTTTTTACCCTTCTAAAAATGTTTTTTTTTTATAAAAAATCCTATGTCCTTTCTAATGCCTTTAAGAATATGTGCACAAAGTTTCATGATGATCGGTTGAGTAGTTTTGGCGTTAAAGCGTAACAAACAAACTCACATTCACATTTATAATATTACTAGCTAATTGACTCCACAATATTAATATATTATATTACATTAATAATCTGTGGAATCAGATTCCTTATTACCTACATTAGTTTACACTCAGGAAATTGATTTAGAATATCCTGTATTACTAGAGCTTACTAGTACGGTAGTTTATCCTGGTGACACAGGAGAAGCGGCGTTGGAAGGAGTGGTGGGCTAAGCAAAGTTAATTATACTACTTTTGTTAGGCTTTTAACTTCGCCGGAGAATGAAAAGAATAATAATAATAAGTGCTTAAGACAAAACTATAATTTTTTTCTTTAAAAACCCAGTGTCAGGCTTTCAGGACAAAAAGTCCGGCTAAAAGGGCCTATGTCAGGCTTTTTGGTTTTTGGGCCTGGCAACCTTGGTTGTAATATATTTTTAAAATATGTATCTATTGATCATGATATTGTATGACACTGTATTCTTTCGGCTCACTCTTTTATGAAACTTGGGTAATAATGTGTTAACGTTGTTGTTATTTTTATAATGTATTTAGCTGAATATTGAAATATGTTACAGTCTTGTAACTTTAAAACATATTCCTTTTTTTCATCTACATAATTTTCGGGGTTTTTATCTAAGATAAGACATTGAGGTTGCCATGTTTTATCTTACACAAAAAACGCCATAAATATTGTAGATTAAAAAAAAAACACCGAACAGATGTTACATTCTTAGTTAAATACAAAGTGCGCGAAATACTAAGTAACGAAAACGATTAAATATCTTCCGTTGTTGCATACAAATTGTGGTCGCATTACAACATATTTAGAGAGAAATTCACTATTACCAGCACCCAAATGTGCTTAGCCGGGAAATTGTATGTAAACGCAATATTTGCATCTCTGTGCTCCCTTTTAAAGCGCTTTGTACGTTGCCAGTTTTGTTTTAAAAGAATTTAATTTTAACGAGTTTTTTATTGCGTGGAAAATTAATGCTAAAGGTACAGTACGTTACAGTCGAAATGGCTACGCAGGGGTACTACTTAGCTTAGCAATGCTGTCGCGGTTCGTGCGGTAAGTAAGTAGCTGGTGGCCGAAGGAAGTGGGAGGAGAAAGGAGGGCATCTTTGTAGCCTCTATGCGAATGTCTATGGGCGTCGGTAGTCATGAAAATGGCTCCGAGTTCTCGTTTGCCCCCCTGTATCATTTAAAAAATGCCTATAAAATTGCGGTTCTGAGAATGTAGCATCAACATGTAATTCAGTGTAAAAGTTTATTTCACTAAGGCACTTTTAAGTAATTACCTTAGGTAAACTATTTTTTTTTAAATAAATCAAAATTTATAAAATCTAAATTTACCTTTAGTAAATTATTAAAATAAAAACGTTTTTTAATAGTGTTATGCTAGTCTAAAGTAATTTCGTGTGGACAATTAAATACTTGAGTTACATCGACCCATTTGTCTAACCCAATGAATATTACGATTAACATTATAACTTGATATGATTTTGATCCCTTGTAATTTGATCGCTCGTAAGGGTTAAACTATAAGTTACACTCCAAAATATAAGATCTTTTGTTATAAAACGATATTAACCAATTAATAAACCGCGATAAAAACGGTGAAAATAGTTTTATTATAATTTCAATTAGGTACAGACAATACATTGTAAATAAAATTATGAAATCATTATCATTTATATTAATAAGTTGTAGCTTGTCTATAAATCCATTTATAAACCCTTAAACGCGTAATTTTTATTTTGACAACCATGCGTAAACCTTTTAACGCGTAATTTTTATTTTGACAACCATGCGTAAACATTTTAACACGTAATTTTTAATTTGGTAACAATGCGTGTGTTTCCCGAATCCTCTGTGAGTGATCACACTAAATATAACTAAATTAGGTCTAATTATTCGTATGCGATTTCTCTCATTAACGCTAAAGCAGCTAACTGACTCCAATTTATACACCAAACTTTGAGGCTAACATTCTTATCTATTTTAATTAACAGATTAGAATTAGGCTTTTAGCATTAATATACAGGTGTCTGTCATCACTACATAGTATAAAACAAAGTAGCTTTCCGACGTCTGTGTATCTGTAAGCTTAGATCTTTAAAATTACGCAACCGATTTTGTTATAGTTTTTTTGAAATAGATAGAGTGATTGAAGAGGAAGGTTTATAATATGTATAATTCAATTTTTGAAGTCCGAAATCATTGCGGGCGACAGTGCGGGTGGAAGCTAGTCTTTAAATAAACCTAATCAAAATGCAGCATCAGATTGTAAAGTGGCGAACTTATAATGGTCCCAACACTTTATTCGCCCGAACGCCAAATGAGTTGAGAGTTGTAGGTTCTGTCAGTACTAGCATATTGTACTTCGCGGCCTCTTTTGTTTCAACAATTTCTGATTAAACGCAAGAATCTTTTGTTTCAAATGTATTTTCACTATATCATTTTGTGGAACGTTTATCCGCCTTTGGAACACAACAATGGGAGTTCGGATTGTGAGTTTAAAGCGAGAATTTTAAATTGGCGATTGGTTTTAAAAACCTTCCGGAAATATGGCCATTGGGATTTCGTATTATTTCTCTGTAGGGACACACATTCTATGTTTTTAGGCGTCAGCAAATATACCTAATATGGCTGTAGTACCTGTATATACTTTTCATGAGTTGCCAACACGAGAATCAATGTAAATCCGTAGAATTGCATAGTCGTATGTTCTATAATCACCTAATAACGTTGTTTGCAATTAATATATTTTATCGGGATTGATGCTTTCATTTATATTATACATGAAATATCTATGGACTATAATCCCCGAAACTGGTGACTCCGACGTGACATACGTTTATATATGTTTCACTGTCATGATTTTACGAAAGAGACAAATATAAAACCAGAAGGAAATATAAACAGTTTTTCTGCAGATGCATGTCAAGAATAATAACAAAATAACTAATTTGACGTCCAGGCTGGCGCAGTGGTACAGGGCTGGGATAGGCGTAGCATGTTGCGCCAGGGGTCGTGGGTTTGAATCCCGTCTTACTCATGGACGTTTATCTATGTATTATATGTATTTCTTTAATAAAAACCTTAAATTTATAAAATTTCTTAAACGTCTACAACAAATTTAACAATATATTTCCGTAATCCATAACACAAATCTTTACGGTACTTAGCATGGGATAGACTAACGTGATAAGTCCACAGATATTATAATATTATATTAGTTAGACTTCAATGAATTAGTCTTTTTTGTTTCTATCGGGATGAATCGTACACTGATAAAACCACCAATTATAAATACCTGGCAACATTTAACGATGGCGCCAGCTGGATCACGTTTTGTGATGATGAATAACGGTGATCAAAACTTTAGTGATAAAAAATATAAAATTAAAAAAAAAGTAATACAAAATTTACATCCAAATCGGATTTACATATTTGCGAAATTTCATTTCACCCAGAACAGATAACGTCCAGCAAAAAATAAAACCGCGTGAAATATGCGCCAACAAACTGTGCCTAAACTGAAAACTTATAATCTAAACGATATCCCGGGCACTATTTTAGGCATTGCAAAAAACCGACGTGGTTGATATTACAATTAATATTTGGCTTATAAAGGGGCGTTCTGTTAATATTTAGTTTGTTTTAATTTTGTTTTTAATATCACTAACCATATTATACAGGAGTAGGCCCTCACTCCCATGATCCCCAAAAGTGCTGGGCAGTCGCTTTAATGCAACATAGAAGTTTAAGTGAGAAAGAAGGGAATAAAAGAAAGAAGGTTACATAACTTTAATGCGGATGGAGACGGACGTTGTTAGTCATCAGGTTGTTAGTTTACACGGAGCAAACAAAGTTTTAGGAGTTTAAAATATACCTGAATGAGATGTATACATCTAGGCTTTCGCCCTTTTTACTTTGTGGATCTAGCTTAGACTTCTCTAGCGGTAATACTATTACAATATTGATTCCCACGCATTTAATGCAACCGTACTTAATTAACTAATAATAAAATCTATGGGCGTTGCTAGTCTATAAAAGGCACCCAAATCCCAATGCCTGTTAGCGCCTCTTAAAATACAAATACGCCAGGCCATCATAAAGTATATAGACGTCAATCAAATTCAGAGTAGCTACAGGACAGAGATCGCCAATGGGCTATTTTCCTGTATTAAAAATATAAGCTTATTGAATGTAATCTTTAATTAATATGATTTATAAAGTCATTATGTAGTGAAATAATTAGTAAATAATAAATATTTTATTTTAAAATCAATTTTAAAAAATACGTATTTTTATTCATGAGTCACGTGATACGAAACGACTTGAAATTGATTATGACGTCAGTATTGCGTGAGCTCTATGGTATTATAATATGCGTAGTAACTCAGTTGTCAATTGTCATTTGTCAAAGAGTTGTAGGTCATAATTTTAATATTATGGTCACTGTTAAATGTTGATACTTAGTACAAATGTTTGTTATTACAAAGAGAATACAAAATAAACAAATGCTACATAATAAATAAGTCACATACATAAGTCATTCACTACTTGACATTTAGAATACAGAATATCTACGTCACAGGACGCCATTTTGCTTAAAGAAGCGTTTTCGCGGGTCCTTAAAATTTTGAATTTTGAACTTAAAATTTGAAAGTAAATACTTGTCAGAATAAAAAATAAAAAAATGTATAAGTTCATTGATCACTGATAAACATTCTGGAGTGGTTTTTGAAAACTTGGAAAATAGCCCATTCACGAACATGCGAGGGTAAAAAAACACATTCGATAAATTATAACGAATTATGCCAATTAATTATAAAATTTAACGATCGCAATATATTTCGGTATCTGTTGCAGCGGCGGTGATAAACTGGCGAGTGCTGCTGAAATAGTGGCCGTGCGAATAATGTCGAACGCTTCCATAAATAAGCCATAACAGTCGCGATGAAGCCTTTAATGGGAGTGGCAATTGCGCACGCCACTTGTGATTATATAATAGGTGCCCAGAGACATCGTACAAGTGGAGGATATGTAAACGACCTGCTTTTATAATTAATTTACCGGATAAACGAGCAAAGCTATCACATTGCGGTGATGATATTCGAGCGAGAAGTACATAAGTAAGAGGTAGTGACACACTGCATGCTTGCATGCAGTCGAATTGAACCGGCACGACCGGGGAGGTACCTCTTGCTTACACGAGACTGTACCTGTTCATATATCATACCATCTAGTGTTCAGTATTGAACTCTGATTCTATCATAAACTACTAAAATATGCATGACATGGTATAATGTTTCTTATTGACCGCCTCAAGCTTGGCTTCTTAAATTATACTTGACCAAGTCAATTGTACCCCTTTGTAGGACAACGCCACTGCAGTGAACCGGGCCGGCACGACCGAGGCACCACCCCAAATTATTTTCCCACCTCCGTAGTTACTTGTAATATAAAAAAAGGCGTAAAGTGACAGCTTTGCTGTCGCGTTTCGAGCGGTGCTTAAGTAGCCGGTGGCCCATGGAGGTGGGAGGAGAAAGAGCTGCAGCACATCTGTATAGCCTCTATGCGGATTTCTATGGGTATTTCTATGGGTAAATGTGCGGTGGCCAGCCCAATTTGGCTTTAATACAACATAACACTATTTTCTGTATTGGTTCACCAGACGCTGATCCCCATTTTTATTAACTTCCCGAAATCTGTCAGCGAAGTCGTAAGATAAGTTTAGGACAACCGTGGTATAGGCTACAGTCGTACCTCCGTTGGGCCAACTACAGTCCTACGAATTGATCGAAACGTGACAGTCCCGCCGTCGCCAGCACCACGCCAAGAAGAGGTACCTCCGTTGTGCCTTCCATAACACAGTCCATAGGTTTTTTTACAGTCTTGTTGGTTTAAATTTACATTGTCAAAAATCTATAAACCCGCCAAATAATACATACGCTGAAATAGTTCTATGTCGCAGTATCAGGGGGTAAACTAAGAGTCGAAGTCTTTTGGTTATTTCCAACGCTATATGCGTTGGAACTGAATATGAAATAAAGAATTTATCCAAATAATTGTGTTGCCCTAATTTTCACACGCCCACAGGCCCGAAGGCACAAACGACCCAAATTGATGCTTTGTCCTAGTGAAAGAGATGTACCGTGCGGTCATTTTAGCCCAATTCGGTCATAATACAGCACAATGTTCGCGCACGACAATCTTCTTGTTATTACCCTGGGGGTCAATCGCGTATGTGTCGGGGGTCCGCGGTAGCTCAGATCTCAGATCAGCTCAAATCTTAACCTTCCTGTATGTACCATTATTACACATTACACATTACATAAATAAGGTTTGTTTTTTTTTTCCTAAAATATTCTTTGACAGGGGTCCGCGGAGATTATTAATTCTGGAAAGGAGTCCGTTACTGCAATTAGTTTAAGAAACCCTGTGCTATACCAATACATTTACTCTAAAATACTTCGCAATCATAGTAAAATTTGACAAACAGCTTAATCGCCTACAGAGCTTTTAGATATTTGCATATTTTGCGGCCAATCGAAAATATACATTGCAAAAGAATTGAATAGAAGATACAATGTGGATTTATTCTTTGTGTCGCGCGCAGAGGAAACTCCCAGTTTGCATATGAACGGTGGAATCGTTAACTTAAAACAAATATTTACTCTCGATACAATGTTTGGTCGCGAACAACATACAATCCTTTCGCTCCGAACAATTCACTGTTTTGATATTGAAAGCAATGGGAAATTTGAATTTAGATTGAACTTGTGACAGAACAATTATAGCCTTTTAAAAAATGCTTTTCGGCATTTATCCTCTGACGTCATCTGCAACGGTAACTTTTAACGATACAGCTGTCTTTAATAATAATAAAATTCTAATCTGTTACTTAATAATAATAGGAATAGATAGATACTATTAGAAAAAAATGTTATATAATTATATTATTAATCATAGTATTTAAACCAAAATCTTATTTTAATATATCTGATCAAAATAAAACACGTTCGCTCTGTACGATTAGACCCTTTCCACGGCGAAAACAAGCTTTAAAATGATCTTCAAAACAAATATTATTGAGAGCCTGTTAGTACTTCTTACTGTAACAACTAGCCCCATGCTTTCCTAAAAATGCCGTCGGTCAAAAATGCATCTTTACCTACTAACCGTTCGCCAGCGTAACTATCACGTTTACTCAATAATTTTGAAACTCATGAAACCTAGTTTAAATTTAATTTATAAAGTCAAATAAATATCATACATTAGTTCAGTCGATAGTAGCATTTCAACAAAAATGTATGGTTAACATTTTTATTTTCTCTTCTTTACTACTCTCTTCTCTTTTATTTTTCTACATATACCTACTCAGGAGAGATATACCGCTGGAGATTGTTAAATGAGACAAACCGATTCCGAAAAAAAACTGCTTACGCTCGTAGTATTTAATATTTTTAATTCAGCTCAATAGTAGAACGTACTCCTAAAACGAAGTAGAATTTAAAGTAATAATTTATTATCGAACTGTAAATAACACAGAAATAGTCGAAGGAAATAATTTCTAGACTCGAAGAATTTCAATGTAAGGGAAATGCTGTTTTATTTAGACATATTTATAGAGATTTAGATGGGAGCAAATTGCAGTTTGCATTTCATCCAAGAGACGAGGCAAGATTGCGGAAGGAGGAAATAAAGGGTGCTCGAATTGTTTTATAATGTTTTGTTTGCTGTTGTGGAGGAAATGACACGTACTGGGATGTACGTGCTGGAGGAAACCAGTTGAGTTTACGCGAACAACAAAGGAACACGATTGTGAATCCGTGTACTTCTATTTAATATCTTAGGTATTTTTAAAGATTTTTGATACTAGTTATACGCCCAGGTTATACTCGTAGGTGATCTGGAGAAAATACAGAGAAGTAATTAGTTAGTAATTTCTGTTTAGGAACTGTATTGCACTATTATGCTTTTTATGTTAATGATGTATTGTGTTAACTATAGTTTGCGTGGTTGTGTGAGATTTCCTTTTTTTAATATATTATGTATGTGCCTTAGACTAAGTTGTGAAAGTTAACACAAATGTATTTTTATTGAGTGTAAATTGTTGTATAACAGTGTAATAATGTGCCTAAATAAAGATCTCTTATTCTTATTAGTTGCATATAATCGTGCTATGTAACAACCGATGAATATTGGAGTTTAGATTGTAGGAAAATAAATCAACCCAGAAGTATTTTTTAATAGTATAATGGGGTACTCGAGCTTTCGGAGACTTTTGATGCTACATATAGTGTGCACAGTCGTGCGTTTTATAGTTATGAATACTATTTTGAATGGGCCACTGAAAATTCTTAAACTGAAACGCGAAAGAATAACTGTCTCTGTGGCAGTATTATTTGAGTGTGAGGTACATTTTTTTTTTTTTATGGTATAGGAGGGCAAACGAGCAGTTGTAGCCATTTTCATGACTACCGACGCCCATAAACATCTGCATAGACTACAGATGCGCTGGCCCCCTTTCTCCTCCCACCTCCGTGGACCACCGGCTACTTACACACCGCACGAAACGCGACAGCACAGCTGTCACTTCACGCCGGTCTCGTGTAAGCGAGAGGTACCTCCCCGGTCGTGCCGGCCCAATTCGGCTGCTTGCAAGCATGCAGCGTGGCACTACCTCTTACTAAAACATCATCCTTCCGTGCCGGTCTAATGCGGCTACAGTGCTACAAGCAACAATCTCTTAAAGTTTGTTACTAAGATAAATATAATAACTAATAGTAAGAGGTAGTGCCACACTGCATGCTTGCATGCAGCCGAATTGGGCCGGCATGACCGGGGAGGTACCTCTCGCTTACACGAGACCGGCGTGAAGTGACAGCTGTGCTGTCGCGTT